>JAHZNC010004617.1:0-11441 GCA_027744095.1 Zhuqinia jingwanae | reverse complement strand
ATAACGCAAACCCCAAAAATCAAGTCTCAAAAATACACAGCTTAACTTTAAATTCGTACTATTTAATAACTAGTAGTTATTATAATCACACTACCAGTTAATTAATAGGAATCTTTCATCAATAGTTTAAGTTAAACAGTAATTATAGTATAATCAGAAGTGGATCTAGAAACACATTTCCTCTTCGTCCGTCGCAAAACGAAAACAAATACGGTCAGTAAGCAAGCACATGTACCTGGAAGACAAGCAGTCTGGTGTTCCTTCTGATCCTTGCCTTCATCATCATCATCATCATATTGTCTTCTATTGTGTAATATATAGTTGTAAATACTATTGCATTGTTTGTTATGTGTTGTGAAGAATTTTAAAATGTAAGATGTTTCGTCGGCACGTTTTGATGACGCGTTGAAATAATTATATGTTATTTAACATCGATCAGATATATATGTATAAAGAACAACAAATGTTAATTTATTTTATTCTAATAATTCTGCTTTTATTTAAGTATGACTGTATTTGTGTTTTTTGGCTGTCTAAAATACGATGGAATCACTGTGAACAAAGGTCTTACGGTTGGAAATCAGGTATTTATTGTTGTCACTGATAAAGACTTTAATAAATCAATTTAAAAGTTGTTGAGAAAATAAGGAAATTTGTTGTAAACTGTTGGTTTAGATATACGTGTGTCGCGATACAAAATTACAAGACATTACAAATTACAATGCTTTTATACAATGCGTCATACACAAAGTTGGGGCGAAGGGAGGTCAACATTTTTGGTAGAACTGAATTGATGCCTTCTAACAGTAACATATTGATACAAAAAAAGCTTTAGATGAGCTGGTTTTCATGCGGATAATGATGGTGAAGTTGTCCTTTTTGAGTGAAACATGTTCTATAGCACAGCGTTTACTTTTTGTTTTGATACAGAATGAGAAAAAAACGGGTATTTTGGTTAGATGTATATTTCAGTGGTCATAAAATGCGACACCTTTTGATCATCCAGGCTCAAAAAACCAAACTTTGTCCACTGTGTGGATATCATATGTCAATTGACATGGCTGTGAAACGATATGTGTTAATAGCTAATGGGCAGTTGGAGTAGGTGGGGAGGAGGACTAGGAGGAGGATAAACAGGGTAAATAATAAATTGTTGTATTCGATATATATATTTTTTGGATATCCAAAGAGAAATCTAAAGCAAACAATGGGATTTTATTATATACTATTTTGGAAAAGCTTCGAGAATTGATATTTGATAATGCTCCTCATTGGGTGATGATAATGATGATTAGTACTCATCATCATCATAGTCATTGTATTTGATTCTCTATGGATATTATAGCAGTTGTATGGGAAAAAGGAGACTACTGGTAGGACGGCTGTGAAAAACAACATGTTGAAAGAAATTTCTTAGATAAGAATATCGCTTTCTTTAATAATTATTATTGATTTATTATCAGCCATTAATTTAACAAAGTACTATTCTATCTTCTATCTATCTATTCTTCTTAATTAACACCATTTTTATTTCAATCAATTCACTTTAACTTAATTCTAGTTTGTACTTGTTGTATTCTTTTATTCTTAACATTCAAGGCGTTAAAATTAATTTCATCTATAAACACTTTGTATCGTAACAAGACGGCAACAACAATTGATTTCAAATCTGATCTCCGTAATTAACATTATTTTCTAATCAAATAACTTAAAACTAAAGTTAAGGTAGTTCATTTATCAAACTAACAATTCAACCGTTATCTGTTATTTCTATAAGCCCTGTTCTAACAACGTTTACGTAACCACAGTTACAATCGATTCAAAATTTAATCTACACTTCCCCTCATAATTCGCTTAAAGGTAATGCAGTAAGGTGGCCATTTGCCGATGAGCAGAAGATCCGGGTAATGTCTGAGTTGTCTGCTTCAAGAACTTTCCAGCATACTGACAAACCGATGGCAAGTTGACTGCTCCACTCCAGTTATAGTACAGATGACATAGCTTGTAAGTAAAAGATTCAATGACATTCAGTGGAAGGTCGTTTGTGTTCATGATAACTCGATAGTGGATGGCTCGAACGGTTCCTTGACGGGCGACTGTAGGCACCATGAAAAATTCCTTGTATCTCCTGAAACGAGGAATATATTTTAAATCAAGTCATACTACTTACTTGTCCCCGCTGATTATGCCCTGGTCTACCAAAGTCCCTGGTGGTGGATTCACCACTTGGCTTGGATGAATCTCCTTTGCATCGCATTCTCCTTTGTGGCTTCATCAATCGAGTATTACTTCGCCTGGTAATAGTGATGTATCCTAGATGTATCCCTCTTCTTAGCGATTTCTGTTTAGCGAACCACTCTTGTAGCCCTTCTTGCAAGTGGTTTGCATCTTTCTCAACATCCCCTGAGTTGATTTTCCCGTCCTCAACATTGTTACGGTAGAGTAACACGCAAGTTGGCTCAGAATGCTGAACCTTGCAGTAGTACTCAATTGCATCTGAAAATGAAAAAAAACCGTGTTCATTAAGTTACAAAAACACAAGAATAGCATAATGTTCAACATACATAAACAAATATAACTTACTGCACATCGCATCCCTCAATTTTAGTTTCATTTCTTCCAGTTCCCGGAACTGAAATGACACGCTGTAGTAACGAGTCATATCTCTATTTGTGGTTGCAACAACCACTCCAGTTTTGGTTCCCTTGCCGATGTAGTCGAATCCAACCGCCATAGTGCTCATCTGCAACTCTTCTGGCAGCCTTAACTTCCACGGCTCTCCTCCCAGTTTTGCATTCACCTGGATCACAACCTTCGTAGCTACAGACATGGCATTTTTGGTCATAGTCTTTGCTACAATGCATTGTGATGGAATGCCAATTTCCTTTGTTAGCCTCTTCTTGATCCCATTGTACAGCTCTGCTCCGTTATTGGGAAGAACGCAAAGTACCAATTGTAGATCTGGGTACTTTGAACCCGTAAACTGCTCCAGACTACGGATGTAGCTTATAGCTCGCGTATCTTTCAATTTTTCACTAAAATTCAAAAAATATACATATATATATATAGGTATTAATCCAATAGTTTGATTTCATAAAAAATCGCACCGAAATGTGATTATATGTATATGCAAATAAACTTACATGGCAATTGGTGCATCTATCCGAAATCCTAACGGACCAGCCACTTTTCGCATTGTCTCAACAAAGTCTTCTAGTTAGCTTGTCATCCCTCTCTCCAGTAACCACAATCCATCTGTGAAGTGGTACAGACACCAGCATTTTGTTCTCTCGAATGCCCCTGGTCCAGTCATTTTTGTCATCCGCCATAAACTCAGTGTCCCCAGCAAAGACAACTGCTTCCTTCGCCAATATTTCCCCCTTGATGCATGGGATAAGTGTGTTATCAAAGGAGAGCCCCCAGCTCGCCAATGTTTGTTGAACCTAACAAAAGCAGCATATATATTAGTGATTAAACTGTTTTTTAATTAATTTTAAAAAATAGTTTGGTTAATTATTAAATTGTTTATGAATTATAAAATTACCTTCTCTGAAGATGCCATCTTCCTCATAAAGTTTTGGATCATATCGATCCTTTCATCAGGGCCCAGGTGAAGATGCTTGCCAAGCTCCTTCATCACACTAAAATTAGCTCGCATGTCGTCACTGAGTCCGGTCAAGGTTAGCAGCTCAGGAACTAGGATGACTTCATGTACCTGTCTGATATTTTTCCCATCTGCTGACTTGCTCCTCATCTTGTCCTTGATATTGGAAACAATGAGAGGTTGTCCCTTATCCTGGATTTGTATATTGTATTTCTTCTTGTAATACTCGTAGAATGAAATGGACTCTCCATTTTTGAGCTGGAACTCACTCATTGGTGTCATGTCTGCCCGGATCCCGTCAATCCTGTAGCTCTGTTTGTTGTATGGTGTGAACACCATGAAGCCTTTAAGTTCATCCAGAATGAATTCAGCAATGGGTTTAGGGACTCTGCGTCTTTCATGGGCCTCCTTTAGAACATTGATCATGGTTAGCAGGTCTTGGCTGTGAATCACTTTGTGAATCACGTCAACGCATAGCAACAGGCCCTTCTCGCTAGGTTTTACGTTGGCGACGTAACCTGAAGATTAAAAAATACATCCATTTAGCATAAAATTTTAAAATACATGATTCCAATTATATTTTCATTAATTTCCACAAATTCTTTTAGTCTGAACGCTTACCTGGCCATAGTTTAACTTTCAAGTTTGGAAAGTCAATTTCTGCATTCGAGTCGTAGAAATTATCTCCCAAAGGGTCCAGTCCAATGCCAAACATGCATTGCCTTACGATTAGGTTGTAAATCTGGATACAAGCAGGATCTGACTGGGACAATGCTCGAGTGTAAGTTATGACCAACTTTCCTTTCTCCCGTTCTTCCTCTGTAAGTGGCTGGTCTTCCTGGTTTGGGAATAACTGAATTTCTCCCTGGACAAACTGATTTGAGCAAAATAGCAAACTCTCGCCATCGTATAGGTAAGCTCCTCTGAAAATTGTTTCTCGGCAGGCATTTAACATTGCCTTCTTCATCACGATACTCACGTTCTTGTCTGCAAATTCCACTCGGAATTGGTGAACGGTGAATTCCTTGGTCGCAGCAGCACCTTGAGGCTCAACTGTATCATCACTGGTACAATTGATTTTGAAAAAGTTTGTTAGCACATGTATGACTCTCTTTCCGGTTTCATGGTCAGTTTCAAACCCTCCCAACGCTTCCATTCGCCCAGAAAGGTCTTCGACGTCCGAAGATTTTCCTCCTGGTCTAAAGCCTCCGCCTCCACCACGTCCACCTCGTCCACCACCACCTCCTCCTCTTGCACCCCCTCTTCCAGCATCGCCACTTCTTCCGCCTCCACCTCTAGCACCACCGCGTGCTTGATTCATCTGCAATAATTAAACGGAATATGTTATTAAATTAAATTATTAATTACTAGATTTCAGATTAAATGAAAGCAGATCACCAAGTTAATAGATTAAGACTAAAAGTATTTTTTTTAATTTAAACTTACGATTTTGTCAAAAGTGCTTGATTGTTTCCCAATCGCTTTTATTACTGCGGCTTCGATCAACTTTTACTTTGTAAATCAATATGTTGCTCGTACTCCGATGGACGCAAATTTCTGTGTGAGAATTTTGGCTGTACAGGACGATTATGACTTTGTGCCGATTACTGATGTTGAGTAATGCAGGATCGATCTTACTAACCCCAAGGATGACCAACGTTCGAATGATGCCGAAGTAAATTTAACCGACCCTATTTATACCCGGCCAGAAAATATTCCGACTTTGGTGAGGAGAAACGAAAAGCAGGAAAACAAAGAAATTGATAAATTTTCAACGTTCAAGGTTTAAATATTTGAAATCGAAATGGGATACGATTTCAGGAGAACAAATGAATAAGTAGTTGGGTTCCAAGTTTCAAAATTATATGACACGAAAAATATTTCTTTCCAGGCATTCATTCCTTTCACCGGAAGTACCAGGTCATTGAAAGACAAAGAACCAAAAGAACAAAAAGAAATAAATCAAAGCAAATTTGTTTTGTGCAAATCACATAACAAATTAAATCTTCATTGTTGCAGGTTACTTTCAAAAACAATTTATTCAAAATTTCAAATGTCACCTCGTTGATTGATTAATGTGTGATGGAAAAGAACAAAGTCCAAATATTTATATTTTATTATATAGCATTCCACATATTATGTAAATATGTTATATAAGTTACAATAGTCATAATGATATCTATATTTTTATGCACTTTGGCATTTTAGGTCAGGCTACGCCTTCACTTCTTTGGTAAAATTCCAATACAATTGTAACACTCAAATGTTGGAGTCTCAAATATTTCAAATTAATACTAATTTTTTCTAGATTTCTTATAATTATATTTTATGCATATTTTCATTTTATCACTACAATATTTCATCACTTTACTCCATTTTCCTTTCCCCTCTTTGAAAAACAACAACACGTATTTATCATTGCTGCTTAAAAGTTCAATATTATTTGATCGGTATATGTAGTTAATATATGTAGGGATTATTTTTCTTTAAATTAAAAATCAATGAAAAACATTTAACCATGATCCCACATGAAAGTATAAAACATTTACGACAAAACGACATTGATTAGTTTTTACATGAGTCATTATTACAAGTATATTTGTACAAGAATACAATAAATGTATAGGTATGTAAGTTATGTTGACTAATTATATGGGTGGATATTAAATTTTCCGAATCAAGAATATCTGAAAAATAAAGTCAACAGAAATTATATTTACGTTATGTTTACAACGTTACTTGATAATTTTGCTTATTTGGAGAAAATATGCTGGCGAAATTAAAATGTATATTTTTAACTACACTTTAAAATCTTATCAACATTTACAGTTTTCTTCTTTTATCTACTTAAATTACCCACTTTATAAAATTTAAATTCGGCATGCAAATTATTATCATTATTAAAAATTACTTACATAATGTACTTTGATCTTTTGAACCCAATATTTTAGACAAAACATATACATAAAAGATTGTGCAAATGAAGCTTCAGCTTATTGATGACTTGTGACAACTCCAAAAAACATTTTTTGTGCTATAGTTTGAATTATTATCACATTTTGTTATTCATCATCAACACTAGGAAGTTTCTCCAAGAATTAGGTCCGACTAGCATATCTCGTTTACCTCATGATTAACATTAATTTTGATCTTGTTCGTATTAATTATAAATCTGATTTTTTATAAAATGCATATTATTGTTTTTCTTTTGTTTGCAAACGTTCAAGTTGGTATTGGACTTTGAATTTTAGCGTAACATTATAAATTTGTATGCATGATTAAGGCATCCCTGGCGTATCAATAAACAAAAAACAAACTTTGTAGACATTAACCATTTACTTTTTTTGATCATGTACTTTAAACAAGTCTTCAGATTATATTTAAATATTTTTTGTGTTCTTTGAAAATTCAGTTTTCATTTCTGCTCATGTTATTGACTTTAGTTTTTGCCACTGTTACAGTGACGACAAAAATTTTTACTACGCAGTTTTGATTTACGTATTTTATGTGCCAACGATGATATTCAACAATTGGCAACAAAACTCATCATAATCAACTTCATACACTCGTGGTTGAGGATGTATTGGTTACTATCAGTAAAATCAGCATATCATAAGAATTGTTGTGTAGTTGATTTTGTGGTTACCTACTAATTGTAAGATTAATGAGAATATTCGACGAATTGATCATAACTGTATTACTACTGACCATTATCCATTGTTATCGTATAATGTATTGATTGTAAAGTAACATAACTTATTACATCGTTTAACAAAGGGCTTGAATTTGAATATTTAAATTCTAAAGTTGACAGGAAAAAACTTTTTCCTCTTACTATTTCTATTTTTGAAAAGAGAGATAATAAATTCTAAAAAGATTAAATATCAACTTTGTTATATAATTTATGAATTTTTATTAATTATACGGACTAATTTTTTAAATTTAAACTACATTTTACTTGCCACTTCAAAATAATTAGTAACATATCAGGAATCTTGTTTGAATGCTAAGTTTTTAATGAAAACAATGTTGTCAGGAAGCCAATTCTTTATGCATTCACAAGTTGTGTTTAAAATTGCTGTTTTGTATTAACATACGTGGGTAAAGGGTGAAAGCTAAGGGTAGGGTAATAAAATGGCCGAGTTGTAAAAGTCTTGGTAACATTCTTTAGAAAATTAAATAGTATTATTAGGTATTATATCTCTGCGTTACCACTGGTCAAAGTTTATCGCATGGTTTGCAGAATTTTATTACGATATAACAATAATACAAAGACGAATTACAGCGGAAAAAAATTAGACCACTTCCGATATATTTATTTTATTTATTTTATTTATTCTTTTGATTTTATAAAAAAACAAGTACCCAATTTTGCACAATATTTATTTTATTTTTTTATTTACACTTACGAAAATACAGTACAGTTTCTTATCTTTTGAAAATAATAATAATTTTTCATACTTAAGTACACTATTAACTATTAATGCTGATCAATCGGTAAAACTGTTGATAAAGACGACTTTGTATAACACTCCGTAGTACGTCTTTTAAAGAAAATCATTTAATTTAGACATCTTCACTTTCCGAATCCAAAATTTGATTAATGGACGAGCTTGTTCTGTTATAGGAAGGATGATGATTATTGTGAAGATGACCATTCTTGTAGACTTTTTCAGGTGTCTGGGGTGGCTCATTGGTGTCCACCATTTGATACATTGTTGTGGAACCTGGTAGATTTTGAACTCGAAGCCAAATCAAAACACCCATTCCAAACATTGTTGCAAATGCAGCAGCAACATGCCATGCGAATATTAATGTGACAATCATCATCTTTAAAAAAAATCATTTATATTTGAATCATTTTACTATTTAAATGTTTATAAATGCTGTGGACATTTGTAATGTTATTCACCTCAGTGTGATCATCTTGGGCCCATTTTTCACCAATTGGTGGATACAAAATGAATCCAACTTGATAAAACCAAGTACCCTGCAGGAAAGTAAAGAATGTGCGGTGCAGAGCAGGTAACACATTTGTTGGCTTCATCATTTCTACAATGGTGGACAGCATGCAAGCACCAATTGTATAGACAAGAAACATGTGCACCTAAAGATTTAAAAATCAATTAAAAATTAAATATAGAAGCATATTTCATTATTATTACTTTGGAATGAGCACTCATTAAGCATGTGATCATTGTTTTTTGACCAACTGACCATAACGTCCATGTCGGAACGGCCATGGAGATGAAAATAGAAGAGAAATCCTTCAACGCCATAAGCCAAAACAGCTGTCACGTAATCAAGTTTTGGTGGCACGTCCCATTTCTTGTGAACGCAAACATCCACAACACCATTTAGCCCAAAAAAGAAGAACATGGTGATATGCTGAGCGTTGCCCCAATGTTCCCACTTACCATTTTCAAAACCAGTAATAAATTCACCTATTAAACACAAGAGAGACAGCCATTGTCAAAATATGGCTTAACACGTTAATTCACGTAAATCATGCATGGGTCTTATAATCAATCCTCCTCATCACTTTGAACACTGCCATTAATAAAACCCAATAATATAAATGTTTGTGTCGGGTGGGACACAAAGTAATGTACAAAAAAATCCTTGCATGCTATCCAGCATAGGAACTCACCAACAATGCCAAGACTTGCCGAAATGATTTTAAATGTGGCCTCCATAGGGGCGTTCCGATTACAAGGACACGGGAATGTTGCCGTGTTCCGGTATTCCTTTGGTCGGAATCGCTTGGAATAGAAATATCTGGAAATTCAGTAATATATTAGCCATAGATTAGCCATACCATCAACAAACATTTTTAAAGCACGTCAAGTTCTCCTCTATTAACTTTTAGGTATTCATTTTTTTTGTGTTTCTTTTCCCATTCACCATTGCATTAAAGTAAAAATTGCGTACGTCACATCTGAAAAGGGACAGTTTCACAGTATAAAAGTATGAAATGAATGCTTAAATTGGATGTCCATATCCATTATCATCCCATAATGATCTAACAATCTACGTAAGTAGCATTTATTTTTAAATCCCTTTTCCAGTCGGCTTTTCATTCCTTGTCGCAAATGAAATGAACAACAGTCTACTAATTCTTCTGACATCCATGGGCAATGCTTACCGTATTCTTCATCTATAAATTATCTTCTATAAATCATCTATAAGAAACCCTACATCTTTTTTTCATGATTGCATACCAGATTGGCAGATCGGATGTCTAATTCAACTAAAAGGCTTTACCTGTCATTTTTAAGTGTATGATATTGAAGCAGTTATACAATACATTAAAATATTAGCTTTTGGATTTTTTTTTAGAAAAGCAACCGAATCATCGTAGCAGACCTAAAAAATAAACATGGGTAACTAAGAGCGACATAGCACGCAATACACAAAACTATAGCAAAGAAAATCCATTAATTTCCATTTACACACAGCCTTTCAAATGCTAACACTAAACAACAGCATTTCCATAACATGTAAACACATTCATTTTCCATAGAATACCCACCACCTGTACGAAATAGCTTTATTTAAGCTATCTTACAATTACCTATCCATCAAACTGTTTGTAATTTGATAAATGAACAACACATGATGATGAAGTGCGTTTTCAAGTAAAACGCACTTTAAAAAAAAGAGAAGATGATTGGATGATGATTTTCTATTAATGCTATCATTTAACATATTTTCCTTGTATTACCAATTACCGCCAAAAAGTTTCATTTCATTGGCATTGGTATTTAATGCAATGTTTATTATATTTATTATATTTTATCAAATTTCTGGTTTCATAATAATTTCTTCAATTTTTCTTCCAGAATCTCGAAGAAATTTGTATGACGTGTGAGCAAACCGAAATTTCTATTGAATATTTTGATGGTTTTTAAAGGTATTGAGTCATTTACATAAGGTTACATTTTGTTTGTACTTTGTACATTCAATTTCGGCCTAAACCTTGATGGTGATGATGACAATATGGAAAATTTGATCGAAAACATGAGCAAAAAGTAATTTTGCTTTCTTCATCCTTGATAGTCATTCGTGTCGTTGCAGTTGTTATATGTCCTTGCATGCGTGAAACAATCCCAACAACACTCCACACTCACAGATTCATACACAGATACCAAAAAACTACATATATATTATTTGTACACATGTTAAGATATGTTATTATCATGTATGTATATTATGTTAAATACATATAAAACTTATTTTACTTGCACTATTTATTTTTCCATTGTCGTCACGAATCATGATCATGAATATCAATGATCATGTCAAGTACATTATCATCATCACCGTCTCTGTATCAGACATTTGTTTCATAGTATATAGTAGTATATATTATTAATAATAATATCAAAGTTTTGGGTGGCGCTGCGTTCTATAGTCATCAAAATGTCACGTGCAAACATCCAAAAACATCCAGCAGTTCAGCTAGTTTGTGTGTAACATTGGAAATGACTGGAAAAAATACTCGTGTATCTATCTTTGTCTCGAGTGTGGTATTGCACATTGGGTTGACAAAAGTTACACTACCGGAAGTGCACAAAAACAAGGAAGATTTGAAAGTTTTGCATATTTTGCGTAAAATTAATGAAGATCAAATAGAGATACCCGGTTCTTGATGAAAGGTTACATACTGTGTTCGGAAATTGAAATGATCTTGACGATTGACGTCAAAGATGAAAAGCAAGATAATATCACTTTCGCTTGTTCAGCTATTTATCAAGAAAATTTCAAAGAGCTCACATTTCTTTTAGATAAAAAAGCAATACTAGCTTAAAGCATGTAATACAAGCTTACTATTAGG
>JAHZNC010004616.1:0-12632 GCA_027744095.1 Zhuqinia jingwanae | reverse complement strand
TATTGTTCTTTCTAGATGCGTTTTCTCCGATACACCTGGATTCCGTTGGATGCAATCAAATCGTGTGAAAAGACGTGCTATCAAATCAGGTGGGACCGGAAGTCTGGCACGAAGTAAAGTCGGTGGTGGGGGTGGGGGTGGAGGAGGTGGTGCTAGTAGAAGGGGAAGAAAAAAAGGGGGCAGCTTGGGTGAAGAAGAGGAAGGATTCGAGGCGGGTATGAGCAAAGTCATCATGTGTCAAAGCATTAGTCGACTTTTAGGCAAACTAATCATCATGCATTGTTGTAAACATTGTTCTAACTGTAGAAACTTTTACGTGTCCCAGTCTGGACCAAGATCCATACATTCAAGTGGAAATGATTTCCCGAGGCGTAGATCCAAATCCAAACAATACGGAAATTTCTGAAGGTGCCGTGGTACGTGTGAGTTGCTCTCATGGATATGGTGTTAATTTACAGAATGACACCATTATTTGCGATAAGGGGAAATGGCGACCAAAGATTCCACAGTGCAGTGCATGTAATGGAAAGAAAATGTTTCTGCTACAAAAGTATAAATACTACTGGTATGTCAAATGACATGGTCATATTGTTTATTTCAGTGCCATGTAACGTGCCATACATAGCACATGGAACGTTTTACATGGGAGGTAAGGCACTCTTTTTCTTGGAAATAAAGGCCCACACATCAAATATTGAACTTAGATGCTCGAAAGGCTACGTCCTCAAGGGGCCAAGTAAATCACATTGCTGGTACGGCGAATGGGATTTAAGTGATGCTCCCGAATGCATTCCGGGTAATTATTTTACACATGATGGCGCAATGCAAGCTTAAGAGCAAGCATCCTAACAACAACCTATCTATAACTTGTCTTCATTTTGTGTGGGAAAATAAAGCCCCGTGCGAACTTCCAACGCTACTTAGCGGAAAGTATTCAAGAGCCTACCGCGAAGGGATGGTGGTAGGTCACGGTACAGAAGTGGATTATCATTGTGACGGTGATTCTCAAAAAATGGCTCCAGGCGGTCCGGCAAAATGCCATTTGGGCGAATGGCGACCAAACAAACCTGCCTGCTTTCACCCTTCCTACATACATGGGTTGAAAAATTTTACTCATGACAAGGATAACAAGCTGATCACGTCGATAAAAAGACCTTGTGGAGTTCCCCCAAAGGAGAAAGGGGCAATATTTTATGTTGAAGGAAAGCCCATAGATTATGATGTCGATTTCAGGTACGGTAGAATTTTTATGCTCTTAATGTTTTATAGGTATTATGTAGCAAGAAAACTTTATCTATATTGCTCTCATTTTCCGTCACATCCTAACATTACTCTATACTTTAGATTTCCGGATGCTACCGACGTAATGTATCGCTGTGCTGCTGCCAAGACTAAACTCAAAAATCGCTGGAAAATGGTTTGCGACGATGGCCAATGGACCGGAGGCATCTCAAACTTAACTTGTGGTACTTTTCTTCTCTCTCTCTCTCTCTCTCGCTCTCTCTCCCTCAAGGACATTTGGGAAAAAACGACAAATTCATGGATCTATCTATGAATATCTATCTAATTTAATTCCCATTTTCGCAATTCACAGATATGAACGCAACGATAATGGCAAACTTAACAAGTATCAAGGATATCATACTTAAGATAAATTCATCTTGTACATACCGCAAAAAGGAAACTCACGTTGTAACTTTTTTCAATGACCAACAACTTACAATGGAAACCTCAGAGTTTTCTCCCGGTTCTGTTATTGTATGCACAAAGAAGAAGAAAAAACTTGAAAGATTTTGTACTTTTAAATGTCAACCTTCAATATTTTTTTCATTTAATTTTTATTATCTCTGGCAGATCAATCGATGTGTTGATATTGGCAAATTTAAACTTGTTGGAGCAGTACGAAGAAAATGTATTTCTGGCCAGTGGTTGGGTATTACTCCAAAATGTGAAGGACTCAGTCAATATTACGACTACGTTGGTGAGAATTTATTAAAAGAAAGTAGCGTACTTAAGTGAAAATGGCATGAGTAGTTGTTAGCTGTGCAGACGGGTGTGATAACGACATCATAATATGCATATGTTGTATGTGCTTGTTTCAGTAAGTTCTTCCTATTTTATGCTCATGGTCTTATAATAGTATCATTATCATTCATGCATGAAATGAAACCGTTCTTTCTCTGCCTGTTTAACTGTATAATAAGCATATTGATAAAACGTGAGGTGAAAGCAAAGCACTTTATGAATTTTGATTATGTGAATTTTTTTTTGCCTTTGGCTTGTTCACATGACTGGCTCCTCTCGTCCTACCACACACTGAAATGAACAATAGTGGATAAGCCACCAACCATTTTATTCCGCTACCTTAATGGCTCCATAGTACAAACAAATGATGGTGAGTTGATGGTGTACCCAGGAACGACACTTCACATGGAGTGCTTGTACATCCGAAAATTTGGCAAGCCTCAATGGAACGTTTCCAGCTCTAACAAGTAATAATGCAGAGAAAAACGGGAATAAAAAACACTTCTTGTCTCTCCTTGTTCTTTCTCCTTCTCCCTTTTTTGGCATCTTGAAATATAATGAGTTTTCTTCCTTATCGCCTTGTTCGCCTCTCCAATAGAAAAAATACGAGCATGATAATGATGACGTTGATGGTTTTGATACTGATGAGAAAATAAATGATAATGGAGAGAGAAGAAATATATTACACTGACTTGAGCTGAGTCAGCTATATATATGTATGTATACACGTAATTACTGTGTGTTTTATGTTTTGCTTTCACTCAGAAAATACGCGGAAGGTTGGACGGATGGTATTGAAAATAGAGATCCCGCGTTAGAATATCGTTTAACGATTGAAGCCGCTTCAGCGAACGATTCTGGAACTTATGCATGTGTTACTCCTTCCAGGCATGGACACGAAGTCAAAATTCAAGTTAAAAGTGAGAATGTTCCAATTTATCACAGACAAATATGGAAACAATAATCAGCATAGGTAATATGCTTTTCGCATGCTATTATCTTATAAGTACAATATAAATTTGTTGCAGAGGTGGATTGTCAGCCACTCATCGAAAGACCCAATCTGGTTGCTTCAACGGATCTCACTATGCTGGGTACCCGAGTCCAGTTCACTTGTAAAGATAGTAATTTCTTAAATGGTGCTCAAGAAGTCATATGTCAGTCAACTGGCAGTTGGAGTGCTCCTCCTCCAAAATGTGAAAGTAAGTATATACCTAATATTGTTAATTTAGCTAGTAGCTAATTTTGACAATACTTACAAAAGTAAAGAAATTATTAACGTTTCATATATTCAATGTGTTCTAGATGTTGAATGCCCTGACATTTCAATGGTACCTGCAATGGCCCCACTGGCCCATACATCTGTAACGAAGAATGGCACTCTGAAGAGGAATGAGACTGCTCCACCCGTTATTAAAATACATGGCCGAGATGTGGGTGCGAAAGCAACTTTCTCCTGCTCGCAAGGTTACATGGTGGAGGGTTCTCCAGAAGCTGTCTGTCAGCCTAATGGGGAATGGTCTTCAGCTATTCCTCTTTGTAAAGGTAATGTACTAGTCGTAATAAAAAAAATGTGAAACATCGCATGAAACTTGCATGAGGGCAAATTTGCTCATGGAAAATTGTAAATCATAACAACGAATGGTTCAATTGTCATTTCTTCTCCCAACAGAGGTCGAGTGTCCACCACCTCCATCTCCCCAATATGGATATGTAACAGGAAATGCTCCGTACAAAGCAGGAGATTTAGCCCAGTTCGATTGTCGACCAGGGTTCATGATGGAGGGGCAGCCAATTATTGCATGCCAAGATAGTGGGAAGTGGTCCAGATCTTCAAGTACAACCAAATGTATGTTCGCCACTTTTGTCCCAACATTAAATACAAACTTAGCTTATCGTCATTGAAAAACGTTATTTTTATTAACTTTTTTCCGTCATTTCACGTTTTCTGCAGGTGTCAAAGCATGCACCTATCCAGGAACAACAATTGGAGGTACAATATCCGCTGTCAAGTTCTACTATCCCATTGGTGAAACAGTAGAGTTTGATTGCACTGAAGGCTATGATCTTCAAGGCTCAAGGATGCTTCATTGTTTAGACACAGCCAAGTGGTCTACGACGATTCCAAACTGCATTCTTCGTGAAGCTAACGCAGGACCTTCGAATGGCCGATAGGTCATTAATACAAAAATGGTTTACGGAAACGAAGACGATGATGATATGTAAACGAGCAATACATTTTTATATGTACCACAGGAGTTCATACTAAATTATTTATGCATAATAATTTTTTTTTAATTAGTTGGTACCTATATATATTTCATGTATTAAAAAATTGATATGTGTCTAATTTACTTATCGTTATAGTTGTTATAAATACATACACCGACACGCTTTTTGCAGGAAAATTGATGATCACCAATTCGTCAGATTATATATATTAAAATGTTGTATCAAAATGTTGATATTATTTAATGAACGACGAACACAATGTGTGTTATATAGTTGTTATTATGAATGATGGCTACAAAATATATATCAATATCAACTTACTGAACTACTGACACACAATTAATTAGAGTTAATATCTAAACATAATATTGAATGTGTAATTGAGGCTGTTGTACAGCAATCTTCAATAAGCTTCATTGCCAGTCACCACACAAAAATGCTCATACTGTAAATTACAATTTGTTGATTTGTCATAAAATATCTGCAAAAGAATCTTGTATTTTTTGAATGCAAACACTATATGATTGAATGAGGGATCCATTACAAAAATTGTGCAATTGTATTTTTTACGGTAAAACTTCGTTATCAAACAAGGAATGATATACTTATTAATCACCTAAATAGGGTAAATCATTCATAACGGTAAAAGGTAGAGACTTTATATAAATGCGCAGTGTAATGTCGTTTATTGAAGTAAAGCACATGTAATGCACATTCCTCATTAAATGTAAATATATTTATATAAACATATATGCCCTATAGATTTCTTTATCATTTCTTTTGATAATTTTATATAGGTAAATCTGTCATGCAAAAACTTATCTAATTTATTGCGCTATATATGTTTCCACTTGAACGAGTTGTATGTTAAGTCCAAAAAAACAAATTAAGCTGCAAAAATAGTTTTTAGGGTTTCAGGCCATATACTTCTTGGAAAAAAACAGCGCAATTAATTTGTAAAATAGAATAACATATAGAAAATATATATGAATCTTATCAATGATAATGAAATCTATTATGTCAAGTGTCAAATTACATTTTAGTACTAATAAAAATGTAACTGGGATTCAGTGTGTTTCTCAGAAAACGAAAAGTAACATTGAGTTAAGCTAGCAACTAATTACAGCTTTTCACACAAAGTAAGTTGATATTCAATCTTTGTCATTTGTGGACAGTACAAGTACAATCTATGTATGTGTACAATATATATATCAACTACCTCACTTTGTGTAGAGTGCACAATGTTGGCAAAGAGGTTTGCTCAGATTTTGGTGCTTTATGGGTCAAATATGAACCTTGTTTGTAAATTTAGAAAAGAAAAAAAACTCGAAGGAATAAATTGGTGTTGCAGGTGGTATAAAAGAGTGTGATTACATAACAAGTCTAAAAGAGTATGAGAATTCATCACAGAGGAAAATTTTTATTTTGACCTGATGAACGAAGAAATGGTGATAAGCACGCCTGACTACTTGATGTAAAGTTCCAATACGGTCTGAGATCTGAACCCGATTGTACAGATTTAAGTAATTAATTATTAACACTCTGTGCAGATAAAAGCAACAAATAGCAAACATGTCGAGTTTTTTTAAACAAAATTATCAGGAAGATACATATATAATATGAACGTCAAAAATATTGTATATTGCAGTTTTACCTAATTGAAAAAAATAAATCAAAATGAAAATCCTTCAAGTTATAAAAAAAATCATTGAAAGTAAGAAAATTTATATATTCACAAATGAATACACACGTGTTCATGTCTTGATGATACTCTGCTTTCATGCCTGAATGTACATACATATATTTATATGTACACATGCAAAAGGCATTTAGGTGTATGTAATTTTTGATTGCACCTCGTATTATGAATTATGACTAAAAGTAAACAATATTGTCATTGAAGAAACTTCAACTTCCTATCGCCTATAAACCAAGCAGATTCAATAAACAATAAGTTACACGTACGTGTATATGATAAAAATTGCAGCCTTTTTCTATGCACATATTTTAAATATATTTAGAATTTTAGATTGAATCATTATGTATGTTTTGATTACTCTTCTCATTCGGAATACGTAGCTTTATCAAGAACACCCAATGAAAATTCCAAAAAGTTTCAAAGCATGTGCAATGTATTTTTAAATCGTTGACCCCAATGTAAACGACACAAATTCAATGATTTATGCAAGTCCAACACTGTGCATGCAAGTAGAAATGCAATTCATGTAAAAAGTATTTTTTTGTTTAGAAATTTTCCTTACTCTGCTCTGCACTCTGTTTTTAAAGTCTTTTATGCAATTCAAATGCGTTCCGTTTTATTATCCTCTCTTTTCTTGTCGTGTTGCAAATTTGCAAACAAGTTCCGTTCCAGTTTACCAACCTATATTATCAACGTACATTATAATATAGTATTTCGCCAAACTCTTCTCATGTACAATACTTAAAAATTAACTCAATATATAAACCACGGGGAAACCAAGTAAAGCTTTTCAGACTTATTTCAACTACAAAAACGCAATCCTCCCCTTCTTGCATGATCATAATATGTGTCTAACTACTAATAATTATTACATAACAAATAATGATATATAATAATGTGTAAGTCATTATTCCGCGTATTATTTGCAATAGCAAAGTTCATTCATTTTATCATGATTATCATATGATATATATTATATAAGGTATTTAATACTCATATTTTATTTAAGTACCATTCAATTTAAAGTAATTTTTTCCATCTCATATGTAAGTTCGTACTTCGTATGTATATGCTTAACTAAAAATATAATATATATTATATAATCACTATCGAAAGAAACGAAACTCATTTTTTATTAAATATACCTAAATATTATGTATGTAATATATATAACTCAGCTTTTTAACGTGGCACGAGGGCGAGACTACAAAAATTAAAGCTTTTTATTTATTGTTATATTCATTATTCTCTCTTTGGATTGTTTGATTTGTATAAGAGAATGTTGATTATTGATTTGTGTAAATTATTATTATAAAATATCAGTAATAATAATAATAACGTACGGATAAAACGTAATGTTTCGCTCATTATTTGGTTGATGATTTCTATTATTATTTAGATCCACCATATTATAATCATTGATATTGTACAAATATTCTGCTTAAACAAATTTTGACTACTACGATGTAAATATGAAGAAGATTCGCTATTTTTTTTTGGAACACAAAACTAACCTGCACCGCTTCGCCTATGTATTATAATACATGATTTATGTACATATATTTTTCCTGTACAATTCCAACCATTACTTTCAATATTTAACCAATCCATCAGCTAACTTTTTTTTAAATTTTTAATGTACCTCTTCTGCTGACGCATACTTTTAAATTAAAATACCCTTAGTTTCGGTGGGGAAACAATATAGTAATTTTAGTATTTCTGTACCAGTATGAACTACTTTGTATTGATTTTTCCTCATAATAAAGTATTATATATGTATTTATAATTCTGTAAATTGTTGAAATTGGGGAATATTAAATAGTTTTTGCACAGTCAGAAGACGATTTGTCAGTTTTTTTTTGGTTCTCTAGTCTACTATTTTGTGTATAAGTATGATGTATTATAGCTCCAGGTTGTTATTATTATTATTATTTCTGTGTACACCTAAATTATTTAATCGAAACAGTTTTTAAGTCAGATCACTCCACACGCCAGAACTTTGCCGCCTCATTAAATCCTCTTTGTTGAGGTCTACTACGTTAATATCTCGTAAATCCGGAAGCAGATCAACCACACCGGAATCATTAGAGGTTCGTCTATCATTGCCACTGCCTGCAGCAGCATCAGGACCACCTTCACCGGCCGTGGTAGGAACTGGAAGAAATTGTGTACTTGAACCTGATGCTGCCGCCGCTGTTAATGCATCCATCGTCACTGACAGAGGTGGAGGTGGGGGAGGATTTTTTCGCCACGTTTCGAGTCTTCCAATGTCTTCAGTAACAACCAGGAAGAGTTCCTTCTCTGGAGATTTTAATTCGCTTCGCAGATATTCTATTAGATTATCAGTAGTTCCAATGGATTCCGGCTTATCGAATTTCGAGTCCAAATTTTGGTAATTACTCCTTCCAGCATCCTTTTCCGTTAGAGATGGCAGGTTGCGAATTGCCACCCAATGCTTGCGCTTAATGGGTAGGGCCAGCCAACCCAGTCTACAGTCTGATGGAATATTTAGTATGAAACCGTAAATGTTGCCAAAATTTAGCTCCTC
The DNA here is from genome assembly GCA_027744095.1 of Zhuqinia jingwanae. NCBI lineage: Eukaryota > Metazoa > Arthropoda > Collembola > Entomobryomorpha > Paronellidae > Zhuqinia > Zhuqinia jingwanae. The sequence goes on along the minus strand of JAHZNC010004616.1, from coordinate 4,128 downwards.
GGAAGGGTCTCTAAAATGAAAAAAATTAAGGGTGGTTTCCAAACAAAAATTATATGCATATAATCATTTTTACGATTATTCATTTTCATTCGTGCCTGACTAATAACTTACTTTCTAATACAAAACAAATATATTTCACAAACTCAAATATATTTGACATAAAACACTTGCGCAAAGACAAATTTGCCTAAAAGCAAAATATTAAATGAGGTTCACATTTTACCTGTTTTTCATGGTATATTCCAGTGCGCATGATTTTAAAATTGGCAGTTCCGGCAGTGGCTACACGGTTTTTGTCACTGGCTGACCTTTTTAGTGTCCTCAACATTGATATTTCCAGTGCCAACAATGGGTGCAGGCTTATTGATACTTGATGAATGACTTGTTTTAACTGGAAAACTATTCGACACAAATGAGCCTTGAGATGATTCAATGATCACAGCAGAATTAGCACGTTGCACGGTTCTCAGCTCTCGACGTTCATTGGAAATTGTTTCACGTTTCAGTGCAACTTTTCCTTCTATCACACTAGGCGTTAGTACATTACTTGCCAGTTTGTTATTATTTTCTACTTCTACAGTGCGACAATCCGTTCTTTCATTTTTTTTCAAGTAGTATAAATCTCTTTCCTTTTGTGGAACACAGCACTGCGAGTTTAAAACAATCACGAGAAAATTGGTTACACTGTTGCTAATCTGATCTCTCCAGTTACTGGTGGTTGTTGTTGCCGCAGAAAGCACACTTTTCTTCCACGCTCTTGCTTTCTTTCTGGATTTGGTGCCTTGCTTTTGTTTCCCGTTGTTTACTGACGATGATGGGGGCGATCGAGCATTATCATCATAACCGGAAGGACCATGTGTGTTTAATAGTAACTTTTCTTTAAGTATCACGTCAACTGGAGAAGAGCTGTCTGTAGATGAGTTAGTGATATTATTATTGTTATTGGCAGTACTACTATTGTGGGTTGTTCTTCTACTTGACGTAACCACTACATTTGTAACAGCAAGAACTACTTCCTCACCAGTAACTGAATCTCGTTTGCGAGGTGCCAGAATTCGCATTTAAACTCAAATCGAAAGGAAGCTACGTACGTGGTAAACTGATAAATGGAACATTGCAAAATTAAGTTTCTTTACTCCGCAATACATAACAGGATGACATTTCCAATTTTTTCAGCTTCTACAAACCAATACGGAAATGAATTTTAAGGAAAACCTGTCGTTGCCCGTATTTATGTACACACAAAATTGAAAAATTATATAAAAAAAATAACTAAAGAAACTGAAAACAGATTACAGTGATTGTTATTGTTGTCTGCATACAAGCATATTTGAACCTCTCAAATATATTAAATGTAAAACTAAAACATTAGTAAAAACTACAACTAATGTTCAAGCCAAAATGTTCAAGTCAAAGTTGATCTTGACCTTCAAGCTTTTCATTTAACAGATTGTCCTATTTTTTTTGTGCTGCTAGTAGGACCACCTGTTTTAAAATGATTTCACCACTGCACTGCCCAAAAAATTGACTGCATGAAGAATTTTTAACTCTGATGATTGTCCTTGTAAAAAAATCATTATCTCTGTTAAGTGAGTATGTATGTCCGTTTTTCCTCTTATTAAAACTACAACAAAAAAGAAGAATTCTTTATGAATTACTTAAAAGAGGATCAATAAGAATCTCGTCCTGCATTAACCGTTTTATAGGCATATATATGCATGATATTGTTGGTATGTTGTTCCAATGAATGTTCATCTGTGAACGTGAACAATATATTTATGAATATATGACTCTTTCATGGAGCAGAGAGAGATGAGAGAGAGAGAGGCAGAGAGGCGATGCAATATGCATGGATGAATGATAGTTTTACGCTTGTAGAGAGAGAGACTGAGAGAAATAGAAATATACTACGACTTTACGACGGACGGACAGTGATACAGATTTATTTTTTGGACCACTTTATGACTATATGGATTTTTGTGCAATATTAAGCAGAGATATATATATTATATATATACCTACACATCCCGTATGAGAGAAGAGAGAGAGGAGAAGTTTCTGCTGAGAGAGGAACATCTTTTTCCCGATATTAATTTATTACATTTGAGAGTTTGAACCGAGCGCTTAGCATGTGCACATAACAATAATAAAAATCATCATATACACCAACAATATGACCGGATTGTCAAAAATGCATTTAAAAAATACCTAGATGCAGTATAATTTCATCCTGAGGAGGTGTATTACAAAAACAATTCTACATGAAGTATATACACACACAAGACACACAACATGCCTACCTACAATAATAATATAAGTACACAAACCTACATTTTGGTTTTTCTAATTCCGTGTCTGCATTGCAAAAGGGAAAAAAATTCATTATTGTCACAGACACATAATATATATATGCAAGCAAACATTTTTACATGCCTCTGATGCTATATGTGAGAACAAGGGTTTTACATGCTGTGTGTATGTGTAAAGTGTAAAGAATATTCTTGCATTGCAAACCTAAACCTACATTGCACTGACTGTGTGTAATGTACATAATAGCAATTCAATAATGCTGTAATAATAATAATATATAGCATGTGGGTATGCATTTGCAGGTAGAAATAAAAATACGCTTGCATATGGCAAGAAAATGTTCACAATGGAATGATATTATTGTTTACAAATAAGTTGGGTCTTTTACAACACCAACGTTGTCTATTTTTACAAAACACAGGTGTAAAACTGAAGGTGAAAGCTGAACAACAACCTCAAACAGCGTATAATGTTCATGAGTAATAATTATTTGCAGAAAAGAGTGAAAGCAAGCATAGCTTGGTTTTTAGCATAGCATGTCCTGTCAGTTAGTGGGTTTTTTATATGATATTTGATATGATAACAACGAAAGCGGTAGAGAGAGAGAGAAGTATATTACCAGCAAATCTTAAACGGAGAAAGCGGAGGCGGATAAAACAATTTTGAACATTTATTATCATGAACCAAAAATCCCACTACAACTACACACAGTAGTAGTTTACTTTTTTGCTGACTCAATTTGTGTAAAACAAACATCTGTCTGACACAACATACAAAAGCCTGTAATATGTTTGCTTGCTCATCATTTCCATCGTCATCAGTAGTAGCAGCAGCAGCAGCAGCAACAGGACTGAAAAAGGGAAGGCAACTAAATGTTAATAATAAAAAATGTTTTGAGTTTAATCAGGACAAAAGTGTAACAAAAAATTAAGTGAAGACGCATAAGCTGCAAACTAGCAGGTAGGTGCTCAAAGTGTACTTTGTACTTTTTATATTCTTTGTAATATGATTTTTGTGCAAAAATTGAGATTCTACTGTTACTGCAAAAAAAATAAAAACTGATGAGAGGTCTATGATAAATGATATTTTTTGGCAGCTGATCATACATGTCATTTTTTTTCTTCATAAAGGTAATTCCATTGCGTTTAGATAAGAATACGTCGCTGTGTGAAATCCGACATTTAAACGCAACCCAAGCGATATATGTTTTTTTTGGTGATGATGATCTCATTTCATTTCATTTTCATAAAATTATAGCTGTAACCCGTTTTGGTATATGTACATAGTGTACGTACATATGAAGTGCGTTTTGCCGATAAATTATACACAAATCCGATTTTTGCACACGAGATCATAGAACTTTTCTTACGTCCTAAAAGGTCGAAAAAGGTTAAACAAACAAAGTAACTAAATAATTATGTCAATGTAGTATTTTTTTACATCAAGTCTGTACAAACGTAGGGAGTGAAGTGTAACATGAAATAAGTATTAAAAAATATCAAAGATTTCCAATTATTTATATGTAAATTGCATTTTTTGTGGAAGAACAGTTGGAAGAACATTTACAAGTATTTACCAATAGTAAATCAAATCATTTCGAACTTATTCTATAATTTTAATGACTGTAATAATATCAAATATTCCGACAGTTTCCAGTGCATATAAAACTGAAAAAATATTTTTTTAATAATCTGGTTCAGCGAATTTTAAGTTAGTTTTTTTATAACGGTATGTAAGAGACAATGCATCTTTATCTCTTTTGCATACTTTAAACATCATCATAGTAGTATACCTACCTTGACCTTTTTGGCAGTTTGT
>JAHZNC010004615.1:0-14933 GCA_027744095.1 Zhuqinia jingwanae | reverse complement strand
AGTGTGGCGCCATTTTTTAGAGAATCTTACAGTGGGCCAAATAAGATCCTTGACGGAAATGGTCAAACGAGGAGATCCAATTCCCGGTCGTCCAGTTATTCGTGATCAAACTCGTTGGTATGCATTCCATGATTAGCAAAATGGTGCCGGTGAGTAGAGTTGATACGGTCACGATCACTCTGATTTTCCAGTTAAAAAGTTAATGCGAAATTGGCTGTATTTCTCTAGGGGGTTTAAAATGAATGCTATAGATGACATTTTCAAGTGAACTATTTAGCAAATATACATACGAATTTGTGGTTGTGTATTTATTAGCAACATTTCACTTATTTGTGGTTAGTGTGGTTATGAGTACACATGTATGATTTTGGATACAGCGGAAAAAAATTATTGTCAAATCATTTGTATGTTGTGAAAATTAATCCTCAATTACATTTTGTAATACATAAGATATTAATATCAAGGAGAAATATAATTTTGCCAAGATGTGGCTGCCCCGTCAAGCCAAATGTATTTATATCACGCTCTAAGATATTTTGACAAGTTATGACTAGTTGTGAGCTATATACGATTAAAGATGTAAAACCTGTACTTTTACGTGTTTTTATTTAAGTTTAATGTACACGTGCAATAAGTTTATCACTCTTAAACTACAAATAGATAAGAATTGTAATAAGATTGTAATATATTTTAGTCATAATTAAAACGACCCACATGTCTTATGATCAAAAGTTGTATATTTATACATATTGCAAAACAACCATTTAATAATGTAGTAGCATTTTTGACGAAGAATATGTGCCGGCAGTTCGCTTATGGCTGTAACAAGTAACAATAGAAGCAGACAATTTCCGATGTCCGATTTAGATTGTGTAATTGTGTCCTCTGTGATATACAGCAATTCCTACCAGTAACTCCAAGACTAACGCTGACGGAGCACCTGCTGTGTAAATTCTGTTGGCAGCCTCCATTGTTTCCAGCGGCTTGGTGGATTTCCTATCTGTGAGTATCACAAAATTACGTGGAATTGAAAGGTAGCTGACGGCATTGTTTGCTAGAAGTTTTTGGTAGGCCTGAAATAACAAGGCAAATGAAAGGCGGTCTCAATTACATGGGCATGTCACATCAGCACATGTACAAAAACCGTCAGAAGAAGTTATTCATCCGAACAGAAGCTCTGTCCAATAATATTATGACTTTCCCCTGATTTTCCACACCAAGCTGAGTAAAAGCAAAGGAACACCAAAGCTCATCAATACATACAATTTCAATGCTTGTCGACGATATACGATCAACATTGTTATTAGGCATAGCTATATACACCATTTGCTAGTGTGCTACTAGTACTCCCAAAAGAAGAAGTGGAGGAAAGACTCTTTTTTTATTCTTGTTGGATGGATGATTATTATGATTATACGCTGAAACACTACTCATCTCCGTTCCGTGCTTCTTCTAATCCAATGGATGGTATGCATGGACATGGACACATGTACAAAGTCAATTACATTATTCGCTTGTATAAAGATTTTCTCAGGTGGCACAACTCCCTAAATACGGTATACAGGAAGAATGATAATAATAATATTGGTTGTGCTGCTTGATGTGCTTTGCTCATAGTCGTAGTTTTTGCTGGCTCTACGCTGCGCTGTGATATATAAAAAACGCTGAGCTTCTCGTATTATTTTTATCATTCACATTTTAAAATTCACAATTCACACACACTACACACTACACACTACACACACATTATTGTGGAGCGTATAATATATAGGAGGAAGCTGCTGCTGAGTGAGTCTCAGTCTCAGTCTCAGAGAGCCCAACCAGCAAACATAAATTCTACATCCTGAAACATATGCGCCTACATATAATGCTTTCTAACGTTCACATATTATTATTACACGCCTGTATCATCCCTGCTATTAGCACAAGTAGTATATAGTACGCACCACCACCACCCGACCCGTCAAAGTCACTCAGTCAGTATTTCTTGTTCTCTCAATATTAGAGTATCATGTCCTGTCCCTCTCGCTCTCTCTATCTCTCTTCTTCACTCAGTCAGAGTAATCCAATGGCAATAATCTTGTGTGTATAGCTATTGTTGTACTAGTATAACATTGTGTGTAGTTATGTTATACCCTCATACATGATCATATCATCAAAAAAATAGTACGGTTATTATTAGTTTACTTCTTTTTTTCAGTCTGTTCGTCAATTTTTTTTCTACTGCTGTTGCTGCTAATAAATGAGAATAATACATATATGGCATAAAAAATATATTGAATATTGTATTGTAATGCATGTAGATATTTACAAACCACCAAAATGTAAATTACATATATAATAAAATGTAATAACCACACCATTGCATTTTTTTACATTTGCATTGCAGAAAACAAACAATCCCGTTAACTTCTCAAACTTTTGTCATCATCATCATTTTGAGTAGCATAGGTACGGAGAGATATCTTTATACCAGATAATAGTTTCAATGTAAAGGACACAATATAATAAAAATGCACTAATAATTAAATAATAAATAACATTGGTTTTTGTTATTCTCCGACCATGAGCCACATCATCATCATCATCAACAATTGCAAAAGAAATACAAAACACATTAAAAGTATAATCTTGACTTGATTATATCCTGCTATCCATTCCACAACTTAAAAAAAAGATAAATATTATGACTTTTTTTCTGTTTGCGACTATCAAGTGTAAATAGAGTGAGTGCAATGTGGGAAAGGATTAAATTAGAATAACTGATGTATATGTAAACGGGAAAAATATTTCACATGATAAACAAAAAGTGTGGTTGCAATAATCCAAGTGTGAGAAAATTGAACCCATTGTTAACTTCGAGTTAAATTAGTGTTTTGTTTTATAATTATATGAAAATTAAATTATTATTTTTAAATGTGCCTGACCACTGGATTTTTTTATATTTAAATGTTAATGTGATATAAAGATAAATTAGGAGTGAGGGAACAAGCTCATAGTTCACAATTATTACACATGGAAGCTACTTATCATATAGCGCTTATCAGATGCGCGTGTAGATGAATATTTTCTTGCAAACAAATAAATAAACGAAATTTAGAGCAACACGCGAGGGATGGAAAAGTGAGAGAAAAAAACAAATTGATTTTTATTCGTTGTCAATTTTGACATGTGCATGATGACACTTTGGAACGTTGACTCAAAGAAAACCATATCTTGATCATCTACATATTTTGTGTTCAAGTGGCAACCCTGCTTAATTAAAAGAAAAAATATATTTGGAGCAAACTTGCTAAAGTGATGTGCATGGAATAAGGAACTATTAGAAGAATAAAAGGTATGTTCAAAAAATCACGATTAACATTATTATTATTATTATTCCCTTTACCATTCCAATTATTATTAAAGTAGATAGATTTGAGTATTTTTATCATATTGCAATTTGAAAGGATACTTTTCATTTTTATATTACTTTGCAAATTTGGTTGCATTAAAAAGCAAGTAGAAGATAAGACAGATGTATCTAAACAATTTAGAATGTGTGAGTCATGGGCCCTCAACTCAATGACTGCTTCCAGAGAGCATGTAGGCCACGCCTGCTAAAAACGGAAGGCGATAACTGTAACCGTTACTAGCTATAGTAGGAGCCTGGCCAAAAATAAAAAGGCATAGCGCTGCACACATATTTTGCACATTTATTTATTTGTAAAAATGCTTCCTTTTTTGGGATATCTTATTTGCAAGATTGCTTAACAAATTATTCTAGCTAAACTACTAGTCATATTTTATACTTTTAGTGCATTAAAAAAAGCATTTTTTTTTTGGCATCGTCATCATAATATTTTGATCCTCATCTGGCGTAACATTGAGCAATTGCCAAAGAGCTCACCTTTTCAATTCTAATCCTCATCCGCTCACTTTACTTAATCTCTCTGCTAGCAAACTGGAAAAGGAGAAAAAAAGTGTAACAAACACTTTTTTTTGTATAAATAATTCATTCATTCATTAGAATATATTATTATTATACACGTAGCTATTTATTTGAACAAACAAACAGGAAATCATTATCATTTCACTCACAATCAGAGAGCAGAACAAAATATTTGTCGACATAAAAGCGTATATCTCACAACAAAAGATTCAAAGCGTCAGAGAGTCATCATGAATTCATAAAATGTTTTCCCCTCTCTCTGCTTTTTAATAACTTTGCCCAGTTATATGATACATGAGAAAGGATTTTAAAGCAAAAATGGTGATACAAAAAATATACACAGAAAACCAGTAACATAGGTATGTCATTTACTACTAGCATTTTTCTGCATTCCATCCCATCATCATGATCATGACACGGAGAAAAATCTGTTGATGTTGTGGTGGTGCTAGTCCACAGTTGACACACAAACTCCACATAATACTAGCACACAATGTATGCAGATTGCAAAGTAAAAGTAATGAGAAGTGCAGTGTGAGTGTGTGTGAATAGAATAAACAAAATCTGAAAGAAAAAAACAGAGAATTTTGTTGTAAAAACGGGAAGTTGCATTCTCAGCCGTATTGTTGGAAAATACACACACCAACTACCATTTATTATTTGTAATAATGATGTTATTTGGTGTATAGGATTGTGGTGTGCGAGGAGAAGAGAAGAAGGAGGTGGATGAATGCAGCAGGTGACTTGACTTGATATTTTATTATGCTTTTATGCTCATCCCATTTACTACTAGACAACCATGTCCATGCTAACTACATAACAACATATACTATGACACCTAATCCCATACAATTTTTCTCATATATCTTATTCTTCTTCTTCTTCTTGTACAGATGCTCTCAGGTGTTGTTATTTTTTTCCCTAAAAGACACAATTTAACATGATGCGGTATACCTAATAATAAATAAAGTAATAAGAATGGTATTACACGTAGAATATATGGTAGCATGCAAAAATAATGTTGGAGATGAGCTAGCACCTCAACACTATATTATAACAGTCATCCTAATCATGATGATCATTGATCATCATCATCATTATCATCATCATGCTGACGATCATGAGAATCGTCATCATTATATCATGATGATGAATGGATTTAAATGTAAAAAAAACATGTTCTCATCATCATGGGTTGAGTTTGAGACTCGGCTTATTGTTATTATTATTGTCACTTGCATTGGACTACTCTCAGAGAATCACTGCTCTTTTTAGTACACACCCCACCTGAGGCTTACCTGTCCTCTCTTTTATTTATTTTTCAAATACAGTTTTAAAAAAAGAACTGTTTGCTTAGGCAGTTGAATGAAGCGACCAACATATTTTTTACACACTGCTGCTGCTCTTGCAGCGACTGCTATAAAATCAAGGGATTTTACTGTCGCGTTGTTGCCTTTTGCTTGCACTCAATTTTAAATTATTCCAAAAGGAACAAAATATTGCGAAATCACATTCCTTTCTACAAAAAAATATATAATGTAAAATATTGCACGCTCAAGTTGAGTGCGTAGCTCAAGTTTCTAATGAATGACTCACCCTGTTTTATAGTCATTTAATTTATTAATTTTGTGTGTCTTCTTCATGTGCTTTATTTGCAGAAAACATTTTGGAAGTTGATCAGCTACAGATTAAATTGGACTGCAAAAGAAAGTAGATTTTTTTTTTACAAAAGTTTGATTTTACAAAAATGGATACAATACAAGTCGTTTTAGTGCCATTGTCTGTTCAACAGTTGTCTCCACAAGAAATATATCCTGAAAAAATCTGAATACATTGTGACGTGTGCTTGTACCAAAAAAAAATATTTGTTTTTGGTTGCAATGTAATAAGGAAAACTTGTATGGTCGTATATTTTGTTAGTGCAGATGTGGTGGAGAATGTCAGCAGAGGTGACTGATGTGATTCTAACTATAATTGTGACTTTTTTGTGACCATAAAAAAAGATTGTGTAGTGAAAAAAGAGTGTTAGAAAGAGAAGTTAATTAGGTGTGTGTGTCTGTATGTAGCATCAGCATCATCATCATTGGTGGTGGTGCGGTGGTGAGGAATTAAAAAAATAGTTGACGTGAATGGGTCATGAAGAAGTGGACGGCCAAAGGTATGTCTTGTGTTCCATTTCGTTCTTGTCCCAAGGTTTGTAAAACTCTTTTCTTTTTAACTTTTACATCTCCGCTTGTTTTCTTTCTAGTTTACAGTTCATCATCAAGCACAAAACAAAAATTGGAAATGAATGCCAAAAACACCATTTGCATAATTATAAAACTATTCCGCACTATTCTATATTGGATGCATATATTTTTCGAACGAAATTGTTATTATTATTTTTTATTTCAGCAACTGGTCAACCTGACCAGGCTTCGAAAGCTATGCCTCAGCGATAACGAAATTCGCGAACTTCCCCAAAACTTGGGGAATTTGGTTAATCTCGCGGAATTAGATGTCTCACGAAATGGTAAAAATTGAATTTTATTTTATTTTTTGGAAACTTTGAGTGATAAGTGAGTGGACTCATGAAATAACAACTATAGGAGTCATCTTTGTCTCATAAAATTTCCTTTCCTTTTCGCAGAAATCCAAACTGTGCCCACGTCGGTACAAAACCTAACGCGGATGCGAACTTTGGATTTGAGTAGCAATCCCATCTCCGCGTAAGTACATGAACCGCCATACTCCACATTTTACTTTTACTTCCATAATATGATTATCATCTCAATGATAATCTCACCACAGTATAATATCTCATAGTGCATCAGTGGCCAAGAAAATATCTGCGTATGGGCACTTTTGGGGAATTGTGAGAATTTGCGTGCTCACCAAATATTTCCTTGTCTATTTTATACAGCATAAATAAAATATTTTGTATTTGCAGGTTGCCGCCGTCGTTTTGTGCGATGAAGTCGCTAACAACGCTCACCCTCAATGACACTGCACTCACAGAGCTTCCAGATGGCTTTGGGATGTAAGTCTTGTAATATTAATACAGCTCATCATAACTACTTATCTCTAACGTCCATTGTTTTTTTAAAACTTTAATAATGTTTTGATTGTGCAGGATGACGGCATTGATAAGTGTGGAGCTCCGCGAGAATGCTCTCCGTGGTCTGCCTCCAAGTTTTGAAAGTTTGCGAAGCTTGGAGAGGCTGGACTTGGGAGACAATGAGCTCACAGATCTTCCCCCATTTATTGGGAAACTGACCAAACTTGTGGAACTCTGGTTGGACCATAACTTATTATTCAGACTTCCCAAGGTATTGTATAAGCAGCTAGTAGAAAAAGTTTGTGGGTAAAAAATAGAAGGAAGGAAATGAGAGGAGAAAAGTTTATATGGCTTTTTGTTGATGCTTTTGTGTGCAGGAAATTGGGAATTTGGAGAGACTGACGTGCTTGGATGTGAGTGAAAATCAACTGGATGAGCTTCCAGATGAGATAGGAAATCTTAAAAGTCTCTCCGACTTTATCGCATCTCAGAACAATTTGGACAGGCTTCCGCCCACCTTCGGCCAACTCACCAATTTAACCGTTTTGAAACTGGAGCAGAACAAACTGTCGAAAATCCACCCGAGCTTTGGCCTCTGTACAAAAATCCAGGAGCTGTTCCTACGCGAGAACCTGATTGAGGAGGTGGGCGACTGGGTGTCCTCTCTGGTCAACTTGAAAATTTTAAACATGGACTGCAATCGAATCAGTGGGGTCACAGAGAAGGTTGAGAAGCTGAGGAGTCTCGGAGTGCTATCCCTTCGCATGAACTTGATTGAGAGACTTCCAGACGAGATTGGCGCCTGTGCCAATCTCATGGTCATTGACGTGAGTGGGAATCGGCTGCTGAATTTGCCTTTCACGATAACATCCCTCTCTCTCCTGAAGGCAGTGTGGCTGAGCGAGAATCAGAGTCAGCCCATGCCTCATTTTAGTACAGACTATGTGCTCAGTGAGCCCGTGCTCACCTGCTACCTTCTTCCACAGCTCAACAGTGATTCCAGCCAACAAAACCAATGTAATACTAATAACATATCTTGGGAATTACTAGTATAAAAATTTGTCCTCTTTTAAAGTAGTTTCAATTTCATTTTAATTTGGCAAAAAATAAATAAATTTTCAGTACATGACGACAGGTCCGCAGAGGCTAGAGCCCAGGCAGTTACTAGTATAAAAATTTGTCCTCTTTTAAAGTAGTTTCAATTTCATTTTAATTTGGCAAAAAATAAATAAATTTTCAGTAGATGACGACAGGTCCGCAGAGGCTAGAGCCCAGGCAGCAAGCGAAAGAGGAGATTATGCCATCATGCTCCAAGCAGATCCTTCCATGGTGGACGTTGACATGTCACTTGCAGCTAGGAACACAACGGTTAAATTTCAAGATCGATCGGATGACGAGGCCAGTGTTAACGGAACTGAGTCTGAGGTACATGTTTACCACATATCTTATTTTCACCTTTCCATTTTAATTGATTTTGTAGACATTCACAGGATCGCAACAGGTGAACAATATAGTTTTAAATGACTTGATCGCAAAGTTAATGTTCAAAAAACTAATGTAATTAATTATCCAAATTGGATTGCATGTCCAAGGTTTCTCTCACATGTTATTATTCCTTTTGTAAGAATAATAAGAGCACCTGCTTGTGTGACGGATATTATACGGACATGGGAGATAAAGTTTTCGGTTGTTGTTCCTGGCGGCAGCATGAAACATAATTACAAAAAATATGTACTACATCCTCTCGTTGGGGAAAAAATTGGAGCTCCAGCAGCAGATTTATTCATCTCCGGTTTTTATACTTTTCCTCACTGGTTTCTTTTACGACATGCACTAAAATTTAGTATACACATTCGTGTGTGATGTAAAGGACTTAGTGCAGAAGAAACATGAAACATTATAATTTCATTTCTTCTCTCTCAATTCTCGTCACAGTGAGCGCAAACAATGGGGCATATATATCTAACCATTCCATCCTAACGTTATATTTACTTTACATTTTTTTTGCAAGAGAGGAAAGGCCTTGAGGGAGGCTTCTTACTTACACGACAAGTGTCTCTTGAAAAAGAGGAGAAAAGTGATCTTGCCTCCTTCTTTCTTTCCTCATCTCTTCATCTCACTTGAAAAGCACTGTGCAAACAAGCGGAAAGGGCTCAAGTGAAAAGACCAAGAAGTGGTTTTGTGTGTGTGTGTCTCTCTCTCTCTCTCTTCAGTTTTTTTGAGCTTGTTGGAAAGCAATCCATAATAATAGAGAGAGAGAGAGAGAGAGAGAGAGAGCGGACCTCACACTCTTCATCATCACATTACATTCGCTTGTGTGCTACTACTACTGCTGCCCTTTGCTTTTTTCCTCCTCTCCTCCTCAAGCACTACGGCAAATTACATGATACCAAATAGGTTTTGCATTAAAAATGTGAGAGGGAAAAGTAAAGAAACTTTTTTTGGGGGATATGTGATGATGATGTGAATAAGGAAAGTAGAGAAGAGAAGCATATTTCAAGTCAATTATGTAATTTAATAATAATAATAATGTCTTCTCCACGCGTCGTCGTCCATTCTCTCATCCTCGCTTCCTTTTCTTATTTTTGCTAATTCAATTAACTAAGTAGTCTAGTAGTCGGGGTGTGTTTGTGTGTGGGAGTATACAATTCCGCATAATAAAATAGAGTATCACATATAAATTTTATTTACTCAACAAACATGTATGAACAAATTTCATCTTTTTATAGCAAAAAGAGACATGGATAATTTTTGGTGATCATGTATGATGATGCCCGTTGGTGTAAATTAATAGCTAGAAAATACTCAATATATGATGATGAGTAATGAGGAGATACAACAGAAGTGTAAATAGAGGAGCTCTGTAATTATTTTTTTCCAATGGAAAATGGAACCAATGAGCGATATTGTATTGAGGAACCAATGAACCTATGCTATTGTGGTTATATGATCTCATCTTGTACTCGTGGCTGTGTTACCGGATCTTCTCATCTTTTGATGATATCAAGAGCAAAGGTTGTAAAATGAATAAGTTAAATCTCTGAAAAAGGCTTTGGTGGTGGGTGGTGGTGGTCTCCACTTTCTACTGTTTTGTTGGAATTACGATATATACTTTCCATCGATGACGACAGTGACATCACTTTAATTCAGCGGGACACACACTCTGTACAAAAAGATGTCACCTTTGACAAAAAATAAACGGCTCTTGCCTCGTGTTATGTATTTCCGCATAGGTATACACACATGTATCTAAATGGAAATCATTATCTACTTTTAGTTTACCTATTAACGCAAGTGGGCTTTTAACTCTGAAAATTGGTGGAGATGGGATCTCTGAATAGTTATTAAATGACAAAAACGTGCGAGAGTGGAGAAAATGGAAAGCGTGCGTGTGTGTGTGTGTGTGTATCTGGAGATGAGGAACATGTCTATAATCTAATTTCAGAGATTTTCCCCTCTTCTTTTCCTCCTCATTTTTTCTCTCGCTTATATGTATGTAGCTTTAGAGGAAGCGGGAGCAAGTGTAATTGGATTAGAGATCGCGATCGCGAGGCAGCACAAAAAGGTTAAAAGAAAATAATATAAAAAAAGTTGAAAGTGTGAAAAAGTGGTAGAAAGTCAAATTCTCAATAGGCTGCCGAGCGCAAAAGAATTTTTAGTTGATATTTTGTGATCAATTCCAATTCCTTTGAGAGAGAAACAGAAGGAAGTACGTATATAGGTACGAGTTTCAAGTCAGGTGTACTAAACTGTGAGCTCCACTCCAACAACAGATAAATATATGTAAAAGGAGTGTGAGTGGAAGTGGAACACTGACTTATATATATTACAAACCATAATATGGGTTATTTGTACTGGGGCAACGGGAGAGTTTTATTTGCGTGAGAGTCTCGTAGCGTATAATCTATTTGATGGGGATTTAGGCTGTTTAAAAAAAATGTAATGTGTTTTTGCACTTGAATTAAATAACTAGGTCATATAAGCTAACTTTTTTATTTATTCCTTTTTAATGTTTACTTTGTAGTCAACTGGCTTTGTACGTCACAACACTCCACATCCGAGAGACCTGAAAGCCAAGTTCCAAAAGTGGTTTGGAGGAGCAAAGCCCAATAAGTCGAAAGCGGTGGACAAAGTGTTCGTCGCGCCTGATGAAAATGTATGTGAATGATGCTCTCTAATTTGATGAGCCTAATTAATTTATGAACCTCACTTGTTTTTGTTTTTTAAATGAATGAATGTGGCTGGAAAAATAAAAAGTTGTGAGAAAGAAGCCACCAAAAAAATTGTAACAATTGAATATATGTTTTTTTTGTGTCATTTGTACAACAATTTATGATGATGATGATGATGATCAGGAAAATTCCAAGGGACCATTCCGTCCTGAGCGACAAAAGATGGATCCGGAAAGTGGACGGCACGAGGAGTGTTCGGGCATGACAAGCGGCAAAGCGTCATCCTCTTCCCCCCTACCACCTGCCTCCCAACATACCACAATAAGAGAAATGGAGGAAAATAGGACGGACACTAGCGAGGCGGAAGAAACGGAAGAAGCAGACACAGATGACCCAGCTGGCATGGTATATTTTATTCACATGATGATCAGTTTTTATTATTGATACAGAATAGCCATTAAAATTGAAAGAATAATGTATGATTTTGTACTTTTATTGTTTCAAAATGACAACTTGATTGAAATAATATGCGCATTTTGATTAATTAAAAATGTAGGAAGAGAAGCATGTTGGGTTTGACATCAGGGACGGGGAAGAACAAGAACAAGAACAAGAAGAAGAAGAAGAAGAGTTTCAGCAGGAGGAAAGGATCAACCTGAGACTGCACAGACGGGATACACCGCACCACCTCAAAAATAAACGGATCAATGCGGACGGCACAGGGGATGCGGACACACTCAAAGCCATTCTCCAGAGGGTAACCATATGTTTGATAAAAAATAAATAAAGTAATAAATAGTGGAAGATTGAAAAAGCGGGGATTTGGAATGATGAGGAAGCAGAGAGAGAGAGAGAGAGAGAGAGACTGCGAGCTTTTTGTTTGCATTAAATATTCAAGGAAACAGTATTCACACCAGCGGGATTAATCTCGGTCGGTGTGTGTTTTAGAGAGAAGGAATGACGTTGATGCAAGATTAGCTTTCAAGGTTGTTCATGATGGGATGATCATGTCCAAGCTTTTATAGATATGTAGATAGATATGGAGGCGGAGAATTACGTAGATAGTAAATGTCTGCATTTATTTCTCATTTATATTTAGTCCGAGAGAGAGAGAGAGAAAAAACGCGTTAACGAATAATGTACTTATGAACTTGATCAAATTTTTTTTTGAATTAAATACAAAAAAAAGGATATACATTTTATCAAATGACAATGAGAGGAGGAAAAATATTATGCTTGACTTCCTTTGTGTATTATTAATTGTTTTATTGGTTGGTTGGCGTGCAAAGGTCCAACAGAAGGGAGCAACAGAGCCGAAAGCGAGTAGCAACAGAACCAGCTCAACTACTTCCACTGCGGATGGGAATCCTGAGGATGGGGATGACACCACACACAATTCCATGAATAAGAGCGCTGGAATTATGAAGCAGATGGAATTAGTACTGAATCGGGGGGAGGGTCACCCTTTTGGGCTAAACATTGCTGGGGGGCTGGGCTCATCCCCTTTTATGGACAATGACCAATCCATCTTTATCTCCAAAGTTGTTCCTGGCGGTCTCGCAGAAGCTGCTGGTCTTGAGGTAGTGATAAAAATACATTTTAAACAGGTTTTTTTTTAAATTCAAATGAGAGGGGATTCTTTTGTGGGGATTCAGTTGATTTCATACTAATTTTGTTTATAGGCCGGGGATCGTGTTCTGTACGTGAATGGGATTGATTTCACCAACATTGAACACAAAGCAGCGGTTGACGCCATTAGACAAGCAGGAAGGAAAATAGTTTTTCGGGTGGAAAGGAAAGAGATGCCACCTGGAAGCAGCGGTGGTGGTGGTGCTCTTTCCTTTCAGTCTCCTGCGCCCACATCCACAACAATTCACTTGAACTCTGGGAGGAATTCGGGAGCGAGTTCAAGGGAAAATCTGCTAGGGGCGGGGAGTGATACGAGCAACAGTGGAGGGAGTCACGTTGTGCCGCCAAGCCAGCCGTCTCCGAATCTAGTGTTCCCTTGTCCAAAGCCTTACAAGGGAATGTCTAGCTTTGATGCGATGATCCCTTCGGAAGTGAAACAGCCCACTGCAGTGGTCACCGTTATGATCAAGCAGCCTGATGCCGTCTCCGAGCGCGTACCCGAATTATTCCCTCCAGCCCCCACGGATTTGGGCACCGTCACAGAAACCATCACAAAAAGCACCCTCACGGAAACCGTCTTCACTCGAGTTACCCACAATGAGGCCGAGATGGTCCCACTCACAACAGAGGCAAGATAAAGCAAAGATATACATGCAAATAATTGCGTTGGAGAATGTAAAATTACGGAGATTTTTTATGTTGCTTTTTATTATTCTCTGCCTCTGTCCAGATAATATACATTCAAAAGTTGAGCAGCGAATCAATGGGCGTGAAAATAGTGTCCGGGTCAGAAGACGACTGCTACCCATTTGGGAACAATCTAGCCGGTGTTTATGTTGTTTATTTAACAAAAGATAGTGCAGCTGCAAGATGCGGTTTACGGATAGGCCACAGAATTTTGGAAATAAACGGGAAGATGTTGGATCCTACGGATAAGAACAAGATTGCTGTGGCATTGCTGGAAGCGGGCAATAGCATCGAACTGAAAATCCGCAAGCATCCCCCTCCCCCAGGCTTTTTGGTGAGTTGCCACACAAATGAATAATAAATTATGGAAACATTATTTACTGGGCACAGGTGTACTCGTAAATCTACAACAGACGGGTTTTTATACGTAATAATTAACTGGGTCTGTGTTTTTGTGTGTGAGCAGGAAGTGGAGCTTACTCGCGGTGAAGGTGAGCCTCTGGGGATGCACATCAAAGGAGGCACAGACAATCCCGGGAATCCTCTCAGGAAAAATGATGCGGGCATTTTTATTTCCAAAATTCTACCCAGCGGAGCGATTTACAGATGCGGATTGCTCAAGGTTGGTGTGCATGTTTGGTATTATTATTTACTATGCTTGTGGCTGAATATATTTTGAACTGATGGGGCTACTCCTCTTTGTTGACAGGTGGGAATGCAAATCCTGAGCGTGAATGGACATCCCCTGTTGAATGTGACCCACAACGATGCGGTGAATGTGCTCCGAGGTGCTGGCAGTGAAATTGAGATGATGGTGTCCACCGGCTATGATCCGAACGAGGTGGACCGCCTCCGCGCCGAAGGCAAGTTACCAGACAAGATAGTTGAGGTGCTGTCAAATAGCGAGGAGGCTGCTGCAGCCGCCGCCAAAGCAAATCATCACCAACACCACCACCACCCGCCTCCTGTACAAAAGAGTGGGGGAAATTCCCCGATCCCTTCACACTCTAGCGACACTCTGGAGTCCAATTCCAATAGCAAGCACGCACCAAAGCCATCTGTGGACAAGGTGATGGAGGTCGTCCGTGCGGCAGAGCAGCTGGTACTAGTGCCTTCCTCACCCACAGGGTTCAAGGACAAGGGAACAAAATCCTCCTCCTCCACCACCTCAACCCCGTCTAGTGGCACAGTAGCTGTACCACCCAGCAGTCCTGGTTTTGACATTAGAAAGACCACGGTCGTCATGACCGGACATTCTCTCACCTCACCCGGTTTGGGGGGTCAAAAGAGGTTTGGGGAAGACGAGCCAGTTCACCACCACCCCCACACACACATCCCCACAGAAACACTTGAACCCAAACCAAGAACGCATTTAAATCATCATCATCATCATCACAACCCCCACGATACTGCAACGTACGCGAATTTAAACGAGCTGAATAGTATGGCAAGTAGGAACAGCAGCAACGACGATCTG
>JAHZNC010004614.1:0-12704 GCA_027744095.1 Zhuqinia jingwanae | reverse complement strand
GTTAATTGTAGTTAACTAACTATAACTAACTTAGTAGTCGAAACACAGCCGAAAGTAGTGATAACAGTTCATAACTACTGCTTTACTTAGGTTTATTTATGCTTATGTTGGCTAATTTTTATCTACTAGTATAAATTCAAGAGCACATAAAAAACATTAGGGGTCTTTCAGTTTATTACGTAGCTGTGTACAAGGTAGTATTGGCATTGGTAAGGGTGACTGTGTGTCTTTCTCTGTCTGGCTCCCCACACACGATATACCAAATTTGAAGTAAATTGGAAATGGCTATTCCAATTTACTTCAAATTTGGTATGTGAGCATTTAGAACAGCAAAACAAAGGATTTAAAACTTTGCAGCCCCTGCGTGAACTGCCCCAAGGCAGAGGGGGGACTTATTCTTCACTATTAATTTAACATAGAATGTGACATGATTCTAAATGTATCAACAAACTCAGAGCTATGTACGTATATACAAATCTGAGAGCTTTATTTCAAGTTTTTATACATGACACTAAACCCACAGTACTCATCTGACTTATGCATACTATAATATAGACTACATTTGCATGTTTAACAATTGTATGCTAGTCTTGTTCGTTTTATACACCAAAAATATGCGCTTGTATTTCCAGTCAATTTCATCATCAGAAGAAAAACCAGTTCTATGCTCCCAGTCCTGACCTGCTCACAAGCATTTCAATTGACAAAGAGCCATTGGTAATCAACGCTATTTTTCTATGATGCAAATTACCATCCCATCATATACAATTTCGATCACTCCAAAAAAGGTGGTCTGGTGCACCAGTACCTGAAAATATTTGTTACAACCCCGGATTTATCAGAAACAGCGCCAGTAAATATTTTTGTTGGAAATCCTTGCACGTTTACACAGGTGAGGGATGCAGGACTTTTATAGAAATCAAAGTGTCTTGGTGACTGGGGCAACAGGGTTTTTGGGTAAGGCAGTGGTTGAAAAGTTGTTACGGTCATGTTCCGAGATAAGTACTGTCTACATTTTAGTTCGGGGTAAAGGAGGATTGGGTGCACAAATGAGACTGGAAAAACTTTTGGATAAACCGGTCAGAAAATTTTCATCCATTTAAATCTTAATCCATTTTTTATACATGTACCAAAAATGTTTAAAAAAATTATTTATAGGTTTTTGAGACGTTAAAAAGGGAAAATTCTGGTGCTATAAAGAAAATTTGTCCACTTGAAGGGGATATTGGCTTACCAGGGTTAGGGTTAACAACACACGACAAAAATGCTCTTATCGCAAAAGTAAACGTAGTAATTCATTCTGCTGCTTCAGTGAAATTCGACGAGCCACTGGAATACGCTCTCAATCTCAATGTACTTGGGGTAAAACGAGTTGTGGAGCTTTGCAAAAAAATGACCAGTTTTAAGTCATTAGTTCACATTTCTACTGCGTACTCAAACTGTGACCGTGGCGTGATTGAGGAAAAGGTATATCCTCATCCCCCTGGTGGAGTTGAGATAATCAATTTACTGGACGACATTGGCAAAATAAGGGATAACGTAAAATATCACGAGGAAAAAATACTAAAGTGCAGGCCAAACACGTACACTTACACAAAAGCCCTTGCCGAAAATTATCTGATGACGGAAGCCAAGTCCATTCCATTGTGTATTGCTTTTGTTACTGGACGGTTCCAAGCATATAAACATGATCCCGGTGGATGTTGTGGTCAATATGATCTTGTGTGCGGCTATGGAAACTTCATTGAATAAAAAGTATAAATCAGCCTGTATAAATAGCAGCATGCAACAGCAGCCAATCATGTTGATGATGATGTTTATATTATTGATAGATTGGAATTTCCAAAGGTGTACAATTGCTGTGCTTCAACAGAAAATTTAATTCGGAACGACGACACAATTCGATTCACAATTAAAAACTTTCGGGATTCAGAACCCCTTCCTCGCTCAATTTGCCATCCGTCTCCGACCTACACCACAAATAGGCTGTGGTACACAGCAAATGACATTTTATTCCAGTACATGCCCGTACTATTCGTTGATTTGATCATGCCCACTTTTTCCAATAAAAAAATTAGGTAAAAATAATTCTTCTCCCATTCTAATTACAAATTGAAACAATATAATCACCTCCTGATTTTACTTTTTTACTATTTTTGACAGATTGCTGGAAATGTACCGGAAACTGAAAAAGGCTACCATGAGCCTGGAATTCTTTACGTTAAATGAATGGCAGTTTGAGACTACTAATATGACGCAGCTTTTTAAAAACTTGTCGGAGCAAGACCAAAACACATTTTTCTTTGATGCTGGAAGCATAAACTGGTGTAGTTACTTGAAGGATTACATCAAAGGAATAAGGCGTTACATTCTCAAGGTGAACGACAACGAAGAACGTCAGGTTTGCATTTGTATTCCCCCGTAAGATAAAACATATAAACAAAAAACTCGAATTTAAAGGGCGTCCGGTGGTATGAGAGACAAACTTTGTATTTAATTTGTAGACAAAATGAATAGACTTATTAACTAAGGGTTAACATAATTAGATTGTCCGGTTAAAATAGTACTAAAAAATAACTAAAGGTACGGACACTCTGTTATAACCTATTGAGCGAAGCTTTCTTAACGCGCTCTCTATTACGGGTATTCCCGACCTTTCGGCAACCTGCCTGCTGGCATTTGCCCCAAAGTGATAAATCCAGGAAACGTTTTGGTGAATTCTGTAGTTTGGAGTTGTCTGCTTTGCATAAAGCTCAAAATCTTCCATTCCTATTCCCAGGATTACATGAGGAGCGTTTTGAATATTTGTGAAAACCCTTAGGAAATCGTTTTTTGTAGACTAATCGACATCATGATTTCGCCCGCTCCTCCTAGTCTTTAATATGCCTGGGTGCACTTTGTTTCGTATAACTTTTAATCCCCAGTTTTTTGGCTTTAATACGATGTATGGTTGTCTTCTTAAGTTCAACCTATTTAGAAGCTGTTATCACTGAACTGGAAAGCGTTTTATTTACCAGAGTTAAACATTCTCTTTTACTATATTGGTTGCCCCAGTCGGACGTCGACATTTACGTTTCTTTAATTCAGCCCAATTTATTCACATATGCATGTTAATCATTTTATATATACCACCCTGATGTTTTCGATCGGTTTGAAAATGTTTTACGCTCTCGAACTTTGACATTTAAGCCACACTTTCATGGTAGAAAATAATGTTTAAAAAATGTTTCTTCATTGATTTTTCCCATGCTCCTGGAACTTATTTTTCTCGCTGAAAAAATAGAATCCTATCATTTCAATTATGTGGAATCTTAATCCGTCAACCTTTTTTTTAAATGTATTTTCATTTTTTCCTTGCATATTCTTATATGCAAATTTGTCTCTCTTACCACCAGACGCTCTTTACTAACAAGATGATCAAATTGCTCATGTTTTTTTCTTGTTTTTTTCAGCTTGCACTGGATTCACATAATAATCTTATGCTTTTTCGTTTTAATAAGTACAACTTTTATATCTGATAATAACGTATCTGATCGCATAATTTTGGAAAGCGAATAACGAAACCCAAGGTACAACTTTCAAGTCTTCAGAGGACCGCTAGGATGATAATCTTTTGTACCACCTGGACATTCACTCGCAGACTTTAGCCATGCAATTCAAAACAAAGGCGCAGTGATAGTAATAAAAGCTGGGCTATAATAAAAAGTTGATTTGTTGCTTTATTGATTGCTGTAGTATTATTCAGTTTGAATTTATGAAAGCGAATGATTGTAAATTTGCATTTGAACGATTTTTTGTTAGATTTTTTTCAACTGTAGTACAAATGATAGCATTGAACTAAACTCGTTTGGATTAGGTAATAATAAAACAAAAATCCAGTACCCAACCGATGAACCTATACGTAGGTGATACATAAATGCATGCTGCTGGTATGTCAACTTACTTTGACGTGGTTGCCTGTTGCCTGCATGTATCGTCACTGCACCCGTGATATTTTTTTAACCAAGACCAAGAAATATTAAATATCTGATCATGCTCCTCTTGCATCCCTTTATGAATTTCAGCCACGGCCCATACCCGCATTGATTTTCAGCAATTTATAGTGCATCCGATTTTAAATTAAAGCGCTTTGAACATTATCACATACACACGAAAAAAACTCATTTGCACATAAACATTCATCAGATATGCAATAATGAAGTTGCTGTTAATCTTGGCTCATTTTTGAGTCCAGTAAACCATTTCATTATGCATGTTTAATTAAAATATTAGTACGTACAAAATATAAAGGACAGATATTCATCACGTTTTCAGATTTTTTTTATTACTTGAACTATTTTCTTAAATTTCTACCAAAAAGTAAAGCAGCCAAAATAGTGGACCCCAAAATATAAACTACTGGTATACAAATACCATGCCAAACATTGGGATGCTCAATACCCCAACCCCTTATCATTAGCGACCTCATTGCTTCAGCTGGAAGCGCCATCGGGAAAGTCGTACTAATAGCTTGCAAAATACCTGGCATCCCTTCTCGAGGCCAAACTATACCAGACAGAATTAGATTCGACAAAACAATAACAATGACAGCAATAGCTGCTTCTAGCTCAGCAGTACATATCACTGCCAAAAAGAATCCTACGGCTAGGCCACTCAATCCCTGGAGAATGCACTGAACACAAATAAGTGGAACATTTGAGGGATGAGCTATAATCGAGAATCCAAAGTGAAGCACACAGAGAACGAGTGCCGTCTGCAAAATGAGAATGACAAATTCTGAAATCATATAACCCATGAAAATTTCCCATATGGTAGCCCCGCCTGTTATTGAGCGCTCCAAGGTCCCTTCACGCTTCTCGTCTATCAGTCGCATGGAAACAGTCAAGGAAAAGAAGTTTACGACTCTGGACAAAGGAAACAAAAATATGGTAATAATTAGAAAAATTATTAACGTTTTAAAAAAATGATGTAAAAGAAGATTACAGAATGATCATGCTGGGCGCAACGTAATCCAGAGAGGTCAGTCCCTTTGCCCCCACAACTGGTTCTTTGTACTACAAATTAAATAATATGTATGATGATTATTCTTAATTACTCGAATGCAATTATCCAAACTAGAGTTCTTAAAAAAATATACCTGTAATGAATATTCTCCCAAACGTTCATCATATCCACAGTCGCGCAGAATTTTCATTGAGGACGTTTCCAGAGTCTCGTAAAGTGTGTTCAATATCGTGGAGTATATCACAGCGTCTGTAAAATGGTAGGGAAAGTGATCAGTAATGATGACAGTTAATTATTAATTGCTAGTGACTTGACTGAACACCGAGATCTCGTTAATAATATTGTACTTGTCCGATCCAATTGAAGTGCAATTTTGGAACTGTTCCAATATCCTCTAGAGTCCTCCTCCACCTCAAACCTTTCTGCTGGCACCAGTGCTCGATCTATTAGAGCGCTAGTGTAGTTTTCAGGAAAATGCATAAATCCCCATATTTTTCCATCCATGAGTGCTTCTCTTGCAAATTCAATTGTGCCATATGATTTCTTAAAGCACAAAAAGTAATGTAAAGTATATTTTTTAAAACTGGTGAGGGAACAATTTTTTTTACAAATTTTAAAATCTTGATTTTACCAAGTTGAAGGCCTGTGGTGGCAAGGCATCCAAAAATATACAGCTAAGATCTTCATTTCGACAAAATGCATCCCGAGTACTATTGGGGCATTGTGCATCTTTTCCAATATCATTATTCACCACTCCCAAGGATATCCCATGTGGCTCGTTCCGAAAAGTGTTACTCACGACAAACATGGTGATTGCTGGATCAAATACGAGGAAGAGCATCATCCTAAACAACAATTAATTACTGTACTTAATTACGGCGCTTAATTTTTTGGAGAAAGTATTTTATTTCATTTTTCTCACCAGACGTTCCGAAATATACTTTTAAAATTTTTGTCAACGAGTGCTCCAATCCTCCGAACTGAATTTCGTATGGATTTGGATCGTTTCGTATTATTTTGACATCCGGTCACAAAATATCCCGGTGCAGACTCTGGCGGTGGTGAACGAGGCGCACCAGACTGTTGTAATGGGACTAGGGTTGAAGTTTCTTGTTGCTTGGAAAGATGGAAGAACAGAGCTTCCAGGGAGTTTACACCATGAGTTTGCATTAGCGTCCTTGGATTTTCCTCCGCAATCATTAGTCCGTTTCGCATTATCCCGACCAAGTCGGAATCTATAGCTTCTTGAACATAATGTGTGGTGAGCAGAACAGTTACACCTTTGGTTGCAGTCAAAAACTTCAAGTGTTGCCAAATGCTGCAAGTTGGATGTTTTTAGGGCAATTAATTAATTAGTTTAATGTGAATAAATTAGAATAAAAATATTGCACGCACCGCTCACGAATCAGTGGGTCTACACCAAAACTAGCTTCGTCCAGTATTAAAAGGAAAGGTTCATGGACTAGTGCCACGGCAAGTGAAACGCGACGTTGTTGACCACCGCTATAAAAAATGGACATGCCACTTACATCATCCCCTTATCTTGTCTCAACAATAATCGTTTTTTTTACCTCAGCGTTCCAACTATGCGCCCATCCTGTGGTAAGCTCAGCAATTTTCTTAGGGTTCCAATCCTTTCAATCAGGTATTTCTTTTGATCCATTTCCTTGCTTGAGCCGAAGAGTGTTCCAAAGTACATAAGAGTTTCATAAATGGAAAGGTACCGATACAGGCAACTTTCCTGTGGCATGTAGCCAATGTCGGAGGCGGTAGTGTAACTATTGCCATTTCCAAACACTTCAAGCTGACCGCTGGTTAATTTCTTGGCTCCCGCAACACACGAAACCACTGTGGTTTTCCCACATCCACTGCTGCCTAATAAGCTGTAGCTGTTGAGCAAGTTAATTGCAATATAACCACTTAATGATATTATTAATTATATGGAAAAAAATCAATTTAATTTCCCTATTTATTTCTTACAGAGAGCCAACAGGTATGTTCATATTAAAACCATTAAGCACAGTAACAACACGTTCCTTTTTAGAGAATAATCCATCATCCTTAAATATTTTAAAACCGTTTGAAATTTTGACTGCTAAATGTTGGCGGTCATCACCAGAGTCCATCTGGGGCTTGTTGAATGGTGCCAACATCGTCATGATTTGTTTTGTTTGCTTTTCAGTGTACTATAATTAACCTTTCAATTTTTATTTAATTTAATTTTTGTATTTGACTTGAGTCATAAGTTGTACTGCCGACTTGGTCTAGACACATTTTATGGTCACGCCACGCTAGCTAATTTATATCTGACTCTGAAAGTAAAAAAATATCTTGTTCATCCTTTTCTTTCAGTTTATGCCAAGTTGTTATATATTCATAAATGTACATATCTAGTTGCATGAATTGTGGTAGTTCATAAAACACAGAGCATCTTTCTGATATAATATGTGCACTGTGCACTACCTATGCATGTTAAGCAATTGCATGTAATTTTATTTATTCTTATATTCGCAATCAGTTTCATCCTCCGAAAATAAACCGGTTTTCTGACCACAAGCATGCAAAAGTTTAGGACATGAGTGCATACCATGCTGAGAGGCCTACCTCAACACCTCAACACACATCATTCCGTCCCAAGTCTGTTTCCAATAAATTTAACAATAAAAATTATGCTCAAGGACAATCTGTAACAAACCACATGTGGTTTCATGATTAAAAAAATCAACTGGATTAAACCTTTCAACGTTGAATTATAACTCAATTATGCTTAGTGTTCAACAGTCTCATGCTATCACCTCGCATAAATAATAAATTTATTTATTTTGTAAACTGTTTTGTAAAAAATTATGTGCATATTTTTTGGGAGTCATTTACCTCACATGCAATAAATTCATTATTACTATTACCACGTTAAAATAAGTGGATAATTATATCCGTAGTAATTTTAAGACTATAATAATTAGCCATTGGAAAAAAAGAGAATTAATGTGTGCATGCAAAAGCGCACGGGATTAGCATTTTAGATTGTTATGTTTATTTATATAAGGATTTTTAATGAGATCGCTATGGGTGTCTTTACGGCCCTCCGTCCGTGTGTGGTATATGTCATGAGTTACCCTGCATTATTCCTCGTCACGAGGGCACAGCCAAATGCTCTTCCAATCTGTCACAAAAGCTGGGTATTTACGACTATCTCATGAAATAATATGTTATTGGACTTTTTAAAATAGACAAACAACTTTTCGTAACACCAGACAAAGTAAATGTTTATTACTGTTATTAGTAATAATTAGCGGGACTGATCATTAGAGGTCATATTTTTGCATATCATCCACGTTTCGCACAAGATGCATAACGATATTTTTTTTAAAATCTAATCAAGATTGCACATCACCCATCCAATAAGTTTTTGCATGAATTAAATTAATTCATTTAAATTAGGTCTACTATCTACTGGAAAATACATACAAGTTACACACATTGTCAAGAAAGTACGCAATATTTATGAAAAAACCAAAAAATGTTGAGTTGTACGTAAGTTAACACGGAACAATTTTTTTTTAAATTTTTAACGAAGTATGTATTAGTTTTTTTAGTTTTTGCTGGATGTATGCTCTATTTACTTTTTTCTTTGTTTCATCTAAAATTTTGATGTTCCTCAAGGAATCTAAACATTTATTTATCTATTTTGATACAACTTGATCACTTAACTGGTGAGGTACATCATTTTTAACGTGCTAAAAAATTAGTAGTTTATTTTAAACCCTGTCTTGAAGAAAATAAATCATAATATAAATGGTACTAGTTATAATCCTCCTACGCGTTTTCCATGAAAATCAGTTCAACTGTATGTGATTTCACCATAATTCCTGCATTGTCGTGTATGTCACCAACGCTTTAAAATACAAGTGGATTAAAAACAAAAGTTAGCATGGAAGAGGCAGTATAGTAGTGGCATGTAATTAATTTGCTCTGGAACAAATTGTTATAAATTGATAGTCTTCAGTACGCTTGTTCAAAAGATTGCAAAAAACAAACTAATTACATATTCCACCAAAAAAACTAAGAACCATGCTTTTATTTGTAGAACTCAACCTTTTCTAATCATTTCATAATTATTCATTAAATTACTGCCACCAAGATTTTTTTTGTGTTGTCCATGTTAGCACTTTTTTGTTCTTTCGTTATTATTATTATTATTATATAATTCTTTACTATGTAAATATTCTTTACTATTCTTTACTATGTAAAATATGACGGAGAGTAGAGACAATCTTAGAGATTTCAATACTATGCTGTTGCACAGCTACGTAATAATCTCCAGTATTGCAAAAATCTGCGTGTTTTACCTCATTATCTTGGAGAATGATTGATTGCAATTCTGCATGCAAGCGAATTTATTTTTGATTGTTCGCGTGCTTTTAAATAATCTCGGCATTACTTACTAGTCATTTTGTTGTAATTACAACACTGACAGTAATTTGCGTGAGTGAATGGGGCGATGATAGCAGAGCTTAATAATTTTCCAGGAAAATCAGTTCAACTTTTGATGTTATTTCCTCATAACTCCAGAGCGTTGTCGTACATCAGCAAAGCTTTAGGAATCCTAAATTAGGATGCCGCAAGGATTAAAGTTAACATAAAAGTGGCAGGAGCAGCAGCACGTAATTAATCGTGTTGGAACAAATTGCTATAAATCAATAGTTTTCAGATGAACAAATATCTGCAAAAAAAACTATTTAATGTATACTATACATTGACATTGTATATCCTACAAAAAACTTTAAACCATGCTCTTTTACAAAGTTTTGTTAAAATCATCAGTTAAATAACCGCCACCATGAATATTTCTCCCTTGTAATCTATGTTTAACAGGGTTTTTTTGCTCTTTGGTCACTATTTTACATATTTTTTCCTTTGAAAAGTAATAACACAGTAAATGTTACAAGTTCGTTCCAAGAGTATACATAGTTATCTGTAACAATGAAAAGTTTTTTTTTACATTCCAGTATTATTATTTTCTGCGATTTGCCAATATTTTATCGCACAAGCTTTATATTATTACTTGTATGTATTTAAATATTTTTGGCATGTGCAAAACGTAGTAATTAAAATCTGCATTCACACCTTATTTTGCATACTTGTTTAATAATTGCTAGTGGCTTGACTGACGATTATTGGATCATCATCATGAGCGTTGGCACCTGAGTGCGAATGTACATTTACCAGTTACCATGTTACACAATGCACATTATTTATTGCAGTTAAAAATGTGTACATAGTACAAGATTCATATTTTTATGAAGTATAAAAAAGAAAAGCGTTATTACGTTCTACCTTTCACTCCACTTTCAATGCATGTATACATTGCCCATCATTTTTTAAGTATTACAAATAGTAACAACATTCCATTGCACTGACAACCTAATTCTATGTAATCATGGAATTATTTTTTAATAACAAACAACCCAAATGTCCTCACGGGCATTGGTGGAAAAAGGAGAAGATATGTAAGTACTTATTAGTTCAGTACAAAAAGGTAGCTGGAGTGTAAAAAACAAAAAAGGAGACTAGAAATACTTTTGGACAATTGATTGTTTGATTTTTTATTCAAATTTTCGTTAATTTTGTTATAAATAAAAACAATGTTTTTTTTTGACTTGTTGCAAAGTTTTGCCAACAATTATGTGATGACGTTAAACCTCTTTTTCTTCAGTAAGTCTTTTCCATTATGTTTTGTACAACGGCATTCTACTGTGGAGGGATCCGTGTCCGTTAAATTAACAGCGTAATCTGATTCTGTTATTGGCAGAAAGTTTCAACCACTTTTATTTGATCCCAAAGGTTTGAGTTGATGTTGGGGCACGTTGTTTAATTATATTATTATATGTGTGTGTTTATAAGTATGCTTATATACATTCATTGTTTTGTGTTTGTAGTTTGCTATACACGACAGTTAAATACTGACTGGTAATTATAATAATTAGTTATAAATTTAACACCTAGAGGATTTTTTTGAAATCTTATTTTCATATATTTATTGTACGAAAACGGTTATTGTATTTGTGTTCAGCACATTTAAAAGGGATTTAAATTTTCAACCCCAAACAGCGTAACACCTCTTCTTTTGTTTTCAATTTTTTATTGTATTGTATTGTATTGCCAAATTTATTCAATGTTCAAATCAATATCGTTACATTAATTCAAATCATATAGGAAAACAAATTTCATGACGTAAGATTAAAATCTCGCGTCATTGGCTATTGATTTCGTGTTAAAAACAAAAGATTGGGATAATTAATTTAGTACAAAACAAATTTTTAAGTAAAATAGTGTATAAAAATTGAGGGATTTATCCTGGGTTTACGTTCTGTAACCTTTTACGATGGCTTTATAGTCGACTATGTTGGTTGGTTTAAAAGTGAGAAAACGAGAGCTTGTTTTCAAGTGAATGAGAATTGTTTTTTGAGAGCTTATACGAGTGGGTGTAAACTTTCATATCATTCAGTGCAATCTGGTAGCGAAATGCTTGAGATTTGTTTTTGTTTGGATAGTAAAAATTTTTCCAATTGCATGAGGCTGACGTACCAGATAACCTTGTTTCACCACCCAATTAAATAATGCATTTAATAAAATATGAGTTTAAAATAAATAAAAATGTTTCTGTTTGTATAGCATGTCCAATACCACCACTATTAAACGCCAGAGATCAGATTAAAAATAGGACAGGTAACAGGAAAGAGTTAGCTACGTTGCTATAAAATGCAGGTATGCATAAATATATAGTTCCCAATGCCAACCACTAATGACTTCAACCCCCCCCCGTATCTGGATGCGAAACCGAATATAAGATTATTATGCACAACAAACTTGTTCTTTTCCACATTCACCTTTTTTCAAACCTTCCCCCTGCATTTCTATATGTGACCACTTATACTGTATAAGCTATACACATACATACTTGCTTTCATGGACAGGTTTCAAATGAACTAATCACAATTTATATTTTTATTTATCCCGTGTGTTGTACTTTGCATTGTTTTTTTTGCCATGTGATAGTGTTGTGATATTAGGGGAAACTGAATAGATAGTCGTCCTAAATATTGACACGCCCATCTGTCATTCATATGGGAAAATTAATAAGCGTCTAAATAAATATTTCACAGAACAAACAGGAGATAAAAAGAGGAAATTTTAAAATGAGGTAGCCTTTACAAGCAACATGAAGTGTGGCATTAAAATTTGAATTATCATGTCATGCTACCTCACTCTCACCAATTTACTTGTGCCTAATTTACTACGTCAATGAAACCTGAAACCCTACTTTTCAGTCAGAAAAGTTCACAGCAATAAAATAATAATAATTGGTAAGATAAATAAAAGAGCCAAACTCGGGGTTTGAAAATCAACTAATATTATTAACATGAAGCACTATTTCGACAAATCTTAAGATTACATTTCCCATAAGATCTGTAATTCTAAGCAAATATTTTGTAAGGTACCTTTCTGCATGACTAATAACTACTAATAATCCTGATCTTAAAAAAATTGTCCAAATTTTACCAAGGTATAATTTTGTAAAAAAAATGAATCCTGTTTTTTATGAACGTGTGAAATTATTGATAATAATATAAAGCAAAGTTTATAAATGTATAGTTTACTATGGGAAAAATATAATTAAAAAATTGGCAATTTATTTA
>JAHZNC010004613.1:0-11201 GCA_027744095.1 Zhuqinia jingwanae | reverse complement strand
TTTTTCTCACGAAATTTCATGCTGTCTACACAAGCTTCAAAACGCACATATTATATGATTTTTCAGTTCGTGATATCCGAAAATAGGAAACGAAAGTATAGCCACAAACCACACCACCACCGCATAACCACTCACTGCATAATAGGCTAGCCATCCCCCGCGGCGAGCTGTTGGATCTACGAAGAAACGCACACATTAGTTTTGGCTCTTGTTGTCACCTTGTTATAGTCGCAACGAGAAAAAAGAAGACAAATATGAGGAAAACGAAGATGTATGATTTCCTGTGTTTTCCCTTGTTCCTCGCTCCTATCATCATGACAAAAAGTGAAACTCTTAAAAAAGACTTATTGATATTACCTTTAAACAAAATCCATACACATTAGGAATACAATACATTATATGTCTCCTTGATACATCATTTCATCAAAAACGCTGGATTCATTCGAGGTTGAATGATTCCACAATTTGGTGGATATCATTAGTACTTCGCATTTGTCGTGTTTATAATAATAATGACAATGGTGAATATGGTTGATAGTATGGTGCACACTGGCTTTCTACTATTTCCATTTCCAACTATATACGCACGCACAAACAAACTCGCATACACGGTATTTTTGTAACATTTGACTCGTGCGTTTCAATTCTGATGAAGTACGGGATAAGTGCATACACGCACAAAAAACAACGTTACAAAAAGAATACAACAGTGTTTCATTTCCATTTTCCAAACGTTAAGTGCATAAAAACAATGCGTGAATGAAGACATGCTAGATGACTAGTTATGTAGAGAAAGAGAGATTGAGGGCCGAGAGCCAATATGCCATTGCCATTAGTAGCGGAACTCGCCTGGACTAAAACATAATTATGTGGACAAACTACTCAAGTTGAAATGAGAATCGTATCGGGAAGTAGCAGCGGTAGCTTGCGAATGGAAAAATGTTTGTGCTGCTACTACTGTGATACACCTTTGTCAACGTGTGTTTGTTAGCATAAGCGCAACTTTGAGGCTATTACGTACGACAGGAATAAAATTGTTGACTGTTCAATGCCATGTCTGCCTTCCATTTCTACTAGACAGCAAGTCGACTCGAACTAAAAGCGTTGATGATAAAATTCCAGTGGAGCCTGTCAAAATTACCAAATAACCATTTCATACAACACCACACACAGTTTGATGACATGAGATACAATGGAAAATCTATATAATAACACTGTATTACGCAATACGCAGACAATGGGAAAGGACTAACCCAACAAGAAAGTAGACAAGTTTACTATGCACACACATAAAATAGCCATATTTGACTTTCACTTCGATCCAAAATATATAAGTACTACTACTGGGTGTGATGTTGTAGTATGCACTGACTGATTACACGAGTAACTAAAACTTGCTTCGCTCCTAATAGAGGACACTGCGCTGGATAGCACAAAGATTTGCTGGTGCACGATGTAATGAAGAAATGCGGAATATTTTGCTTCCGCGTAGGGAGAGGTATCAGAAATGCACACATACAGCGGATAATATCAAGATATCCTACGTGTAAGTACTAAGAAAAAAGTAAGTCTCAACTTAACTAGTATATAGTATATACGTCTACGGTAGACTATTTAGACACTTTCTTATTATAATCATCATTACATACTGCTCTGGAAAGTGAAAACATATATATAGTATACAATCTATTCTCTACGATTTATTTCATTGTGAAGATTTAAAATTCAAGCAGGATCTAAGTTGACCAAAATTACGCTCAAATTGGAATTTTACTAGCAATAAATCTTTAAAAACTGATTTTCACGACTGGAACTAACCGGAAACTGGAAAATATAACACATACAAATACAAATGCTATATTACATAGGTATCTATAACTAAACTCGTTTTAGTTCAAAAGAAGACCAACATCTGTTTAGGATTTCTGATGTCTATGTACACTTTACATAGTCCCAAACGTTACATATAACAATAAATTCAAAGTAATGAGTTTGTTTCCATTTTTATATTTTTGCTACT
Source organism: Zhuqinia jingwanae (assembly GCA_027744095.1). NCBI lineage: Eukaryota > Metazoa > Arthropoda > Collembola > Entomobryomorpha > Paronellidae > Zhuqinia > Zhuqinia jingwanae. The sequence continues at coordinate 9,181 of JAHZNC010004613.1, read as the reverse complement.
GTCAAAAGTTACATTTTTGTTAGCGGTTATCGAGAAACTAATATTTGACTACCTCCTGGTGAGGATTTGATTATATATGTCATAAAAATATGGGATCACATATACCTATGTACATGTAATATTTCCTTATTGACCGCAGTACAGTAAGAGAAAGGTATAAATACTACCCACCCGCTGCTGTTAAAAATACAAAATACGTTGGTTGCTCCTCGTGCGTAATGTACATTGCTCTTTTGCACAAGAAACATATGTGGTGGAGTAGTTGTGCTACCATTTTTTTCATCAAGAAGAGAGCAAAAAAAAATTGGAACACTGGTACACAAAAGAAAATGCCAAGAAATCACGTTCTGCCATGAAATGACATTGATTTGCTCTTTATTGTTCATCTTGGGTCGACTCAAAACCATTGATTCCAGCTGTGACATTCTCCTTTAAATATATATGTATCTACATAACTGGTGGTGCTGGTGGGACTGGGGCACATGCACAGAGACATGTACGCAGGCACATGGTACAGTCATTGCACTCTTGAATCCAAGGAGAGAAAAAAGCTAAAAACAATAAAAACAACTCTTCCTTCTATTTCTCAGGAGGAGAGTGCTACTTAAATGGAAAGAGTATGATTTCCCCCACTTTCCACTAGAAAAAAGATAAAAACGATATATAAGTTCATGTTTTTTTATACGAAAAAGTATTTCATTAATTTCTATATAGTAGTCTCCTCAGCGAAAGCTGTGCATTATTTTTTTCATCCCAGTTTACATTTTCTTGGAACGTGATGTATACAATGATTAGCAATTATTTTTTGTTTTCCCAAACTCAATCAATATGAACAAAACATGTGTTGTTTAGTTTTTTTTCCTTCAGGAATATTTCCAGGATATTATTTGTTGGATGCTCCCATTTTACGTTATCTGCATAAAACATGGCATGATTTGTCGAATGTTACTGACGTTGAAGTTGAAAAATTGAAAAGAATGTTACAAGTTGAAAGATCACCCATAAAAAACTCATCTACATGAAACGTATTAAAACTAAAGGTTTTTAGAAAATACACTTACCCTCCGAACCGCGACCGAACCAAACTACTACTTTTTTTTGAGTTACAGGCAGGCAGAGACGGGCAAGACCAAAAACATTCACTCAAGCATATATTTAGTAGGGGTAGTCGTAGTATCTGTAGCAAGCTGCCTACTCTGTACTCTCGTGTTGAGTAAAGCTCTTAAGTGACTGGTGACATTCCATTTAGCTAACTTAACTTTCCTCCCTGCCCTTTTACTGCTCATCATTTTTCCTGACTTGACTGGTCGTGTATGGACTTTCCATAAAATATTTTACATTTTTAACCTCGTATTAGTGAGCGATTCGGAAAGTCCCTGATCGTCCTGTTGTCATGTCATGCTAACGTCACCCTTCTTTTTGCTCACTTGCTTGCATGCATGCATGCAGTATCTTTCTAGACCATAAATATGACACTATGTAAAACTAAGCGCTCAGGAAGAGAGAAGGGAAAAAAGTCACATCCACAATTTGACACGTGCATCTGTCATCCGGAGGATGGACGTAAGGAAATGTAGCAACTGGGAAAAAAATACGGTGATGATGGCGGTGTGGTGGTCGCCTTGTTTTTTGGGGGAAGCACGAAAGTGTGGTGGATTCATTATGATGATGATGGGTGAAGAGCGAAGGCCAGAGACAAAGTAAAAGAAATGCGTAGAAGTGGAATGCGTGTGTGTTGCGTACTTTTCTACCTCCTTTGGTTCCTCTCTATTCTCTCTATTCTCTCTCTATTTGCATTGTAGTAGATTTTCGTTGCATATGATTTGTGATGTAAGTATATACATTCACTCAACTAAAAAAGTAAGATAATTTTAATGCATTCACTTTCAACGTCGCTATATTGTCCATAAAGCATTTCTACAACGATGATACATACATTTTGCACGCGCTCACTTCATAAAAAGCATCAACGCTACGAAAATGACCAAAAAAAATATATATATATATATTTTTCGTCGCACTAAAAGGCTTTACTGTCAACGCATGCCATTATTATGCCAACAGTATAGGAACGTGTATTACAGATAGTAGATATTACTTTGGTGAGTGACGAGTGACATTTCACTGTCTTTTCCTAAAGTATATATGCACATGCCACACACACCGACAAACCATCAAAGTGCATTTTCACGAGGACATAAAATTACGCAATGCCACAACCACTCACATATCTCACACTACACTGCTGAAAGTCCAGTTGTTCTACTCTCAAAAAAAGGACATAAAATCAAGTTTTTATGAGGAGAAAATTTATTTCCGAAAAAAGTTGTTTTTTATGATGTGGTGGAACGCTTTAAAGAGTCAGTAATTCAATTCTTTTTTTAAAAAAAGTGTGTTTGTGGATGTGCAAGCAACGCATGTATTCATTTATTCACACTTTGCTGCTGCTGTACAAAAAACCTGCACTCTGTTTTTCATAATCACAACCACGCTATTTACATTCATTCAGTGAGGCATGAACTTGTGAAAGTTTAGCTTGAATTCTGTCTGGAAAACAAGAAAAACAACAAATAACCAAATAAGTGCTAGTTAAGCCAGCATAACAGAGTTTATGGCCATTGAGGATGAAAATGGGGATATGAAAAGTTGTACATAAATATATGCAGTTTATTTTCCGAGATCATGGTTAAAATTTAAGTTGGCTTACAATATGTATAGTACAGTATTCAGTTGACTCACATTAAAAGAACCACATAATATGCACATACATGTTAAACATTCAACTAAATATCAGAAGAGAAAGAGATTTCCCGGTTTAAGTGGCATATTTCCGTGCGTTTTGCTTAAAATATATAGCACATTATAAAAATACAGAAAATATATACCTTCATTCCAGTAGAGTGGAGTGTGTCAGTCAGCTTGGTTCAAAAAAAGGGAAGAATAGGGGGACTTTATCCATTTCACAGTTTATTATTGAGCCCGTTTTTAGGGATCTCACTTATTTCATTTCAAGCTTTATCCCAACAGCTAAACAACTAATAAAACAACTGAAATGAAATGTACATCTACTTACAACAACATGCACACATAGGTACATATCTACATGCATGCAAGAATATATCATCAACAGAGATTCTCTCTAGCACATCAGCATACCACATCGGATTTCTTCGTTTTGAGTCTTTTACGGCTTTTTCAAGAGGACGTGAAGAGTGAGTGTAACGTAGTTTGTTGGCATATAAAATGTTCTTTGGATTTTATGTTTGTACATTTTGTTTAGAAGGAAAAGAAGAAGAGAAAAGGGTTTATACACATTTTGTGAGCGTGTGTGTGCGTGTGTTTGTGTGTGCACTGCACTTCATTGAAATGACATTAAGTGGCAAATACATCAATCTCTTAATGAAATTGCGGAAACCCCAAAGTTCACATTACAAACATAACAAAACACAAAACAGCCTGTTTCCTTCACCTTTATAGTCATCTCATCATCATCATCATCATCATCAGATTCCACATGCATCCATGCATCCTAAAAACACTAGGACGACGACGAGGAATATGTCATGCCGTGCCTATTGCTGTTGTTGAAAGGCAATAAATATGCATAATGCACACGAAAAACGGGTATAAAGCCATGGTTCTAAATAATCTCTTTCTTTACCAGCTTATACTTTCCATCTTTATCCTTCCAGAAAATGTGTTTTCCCTCTATTTTGTGGTGGTGGGCTAAAAGACATCATTTCATGGTAGAACACGACCAAGAAGAAGAGGACGAAGACTGAGATTACTGAGCCAAAGTGCAATTTACTGTTAGGCTGATAGATTCCGACCATACACCAATCCTACCGTAATAATAATATATGTACGACTGAACATGGTATATTATATAATACACACAAAAACAGTAGCATAAAAGTCGCAAGATATTATTCACCCGATTCACCCTTATATATTTTCTTAATAAGTTGAAACTTTGGATTTTCATGTAGTCTGTCATTTTCCCTCTTGAAAATTATGGTGTTAATTTGTGGCATTCTTTCTACTTGTTCCTCAGAGCAAATCATAAATCCTCGTTTTATATGCTTTCATTTCTCACGTCCTCAAACTCATTTTATGTATTTTTTCAGAAAACATTGAAAAAATGCACTTTTCTTTCTTTTTGAGAAAAAATATAATAATATATCGTTTCTTTGAATTTCTATAATTGATTTAAAAAGAAGAAAAAAAATCAACATTTCTTTCTTTGAAAAGAAAAAAAAAGATTTGCCCATTCACCATTCATAAGGATTCACCCATTCTATTATTATACTTCTTAACTTTATAAAAATCACATAAGGAAAAAAAATGAGCACACTTTTTCTAGTACACTGAAAATAAAGATGCAGTGCAATGTGTGTGCGTTAAGTACTATTTACACAAAAGGGCAAAATGATGATTTTTTAAATCTCCCTATTATCCTCTTACTATTCCCCCTTTCCTTCTCATTATTGCTTCCTTTTCTTTCCTGCTGCAACGTTTTCTTAGAAAAAGCATCATCATCACATCGCATTGTGATGTGATAGATGCCATGCTGCTGCAAAAAAATCCTTTGTTCCATTAACTCTCTCTCTCTCTCTCTCTGCTTTCTACTCCAAACTCTACAATATAAAGCATACGTATATTGAGTGGCATATTACCATCATGCACCAATGCACGCACACACTGCTACTGCAGCTACCCTTCATTTCAAGTCAAATATTTTTTATATTTTGAAAGTTTAAGATGGTTTTCATAATTTAAAAAATGTAATGATGCCACGACACACAACCTATACCACTCTCTCACACGGAATCTTTCTTTATGTCCCCTTTCAATCCGCTCGTCATCAAAATAATAATCAAAATCACCATACTACTGCTGCGCTCTGCTTCTATATACTTGTCATCATCATTATGTTTTGTAATGGCATAATAGAAGCAAAAGACCTGAACGTTCTACAATTTCTAGAGTGTGTTGTGTATATAATGTGTGTGTGCAGTGCAGTACAGTACATATACAAAAAAAACTGAAGAGAATGACTACTGCACTGAACTGATGAAGGATACAACGACCCTCTCTCTCTCTCTCTCTCTTTTCAATAGCAACAGCGCATTTTGCATTGTAATATTATTGCGTTTAGCTCTCTTTTGTGTGCATTGCATTGCCCCACTACTGTTCCCCATCAACAGCAGCAGCAGCAGCAACACAAAAAGTATTTCTCCTTTTCAGTTTCTTCTTTTTCACCAAGCCAAGTAATGTACAAAGCTTACACATTTTCGGTCTCCTTGTTGCATTTGATATATGGAGGGGCCATCAAATTCTATTATCAACTGGATTTGACAGCTCAAAATGTCAAACGACTCATCCTTTCTTTTCATCCACAAACTCTACCAGGAAAGCTTACTGATGACGACAACGACGAGGACGACGACGACGACGACGACGTTTTACTCCTGCTCCTACTCCAACTATTCAACGACATTGGGTTTTGTTCGCCTTCCTTCTTCTTCTTCTCTCTTGCATTTTGCTCATCACCGTCCTCATCTTGCGCTCAGTTCTTGTAGTACACACTAGAGAGAGAATACACTCACAGAGACCGAGACACACATAAAATATGTGTGCGATATAATTTGAGAGAGAACTGCTGCTGCTGCTGTTGTCGAGCTCGTTTGTCGTAGCTCAAACACCAGTTTGTATGCAGCATAGAGCCAAAAAATTCTTCTTTCTGTTTCTCTGCCGCTATTGCTTTTGCTTTTTCCATCGTTTTCATCCGCATCCAAATACTCCACAGGGATCCCGGGGTATATCTTTGAACTGCGAACTTCTGTCGGGGGATATATTATTAAGTTGCTTTCAATTTTGGGTCGGAAGTATGGCAAGTGAAATCTGCTGTTACACAACTAGAGAAAAAAACCGAAATATTTTATCAAAATATAATTTTTATGTACATATACGTAACATATTTTGGTATGGATTAGCCGATTGAAACAGCCAACATCATTATAGTAATAATAATAATAATAATAATAATAATAACAATATTATATACAAAGTAGTGAGCTTATTGGGGAAAATGCAAATACTTAAATGCCTAATACGTATAACCCATACAACTGCTTAAGCATAGGTCACATTAAACACATCATGTTTTATAAAATAGCAGAGTTTTTCCCAACCACAAACAACTTTCGCATGACATTATTTTTTTTCTAAAAAAAAGGACCTTGTGCCTTGCTTGTGAATGTTGTTTATGTGTATATGCAAAGTAGTTTGAACCCACTGTATAATAATATTATGCAAGTCATGCGTGTCATAGTGGATGTTTTTAATTCCGTAAAAAATCGATATATACATACCTATACATTAGAGGACGCATACTCCCACACACAGAAGAAGGAAAAAACAAGACAGACAGGCCAGGAATGAAGAGAGAAGGATTTTGAAAAGGGTGTGTACAGTGAAGTGTATGGGAGCGAGAGAGAAAAGAGAGGTGCACATAGACAGCTCTTCAAAACTAATGGAAAAGTACATGTTTTCGATGTCAAGATAAAAGTCGTTAATAGGATTTAGCTAATATTTATGACAAGCGTTCGGATGGAAGTGTAGTAATCTGCGAAAAGTGCCTTAACATCACACTACAACGAGACACGTCGAGACATTTAAAAAGAGAGTAGAGAAGTACCTATACAAATTACAAATACAAGTACCTACATTATTTACATGTAAAAAAAGTGGGATGAAAAAAAAAAGTTTTGTGGAAACATATTAGTAGGAAAAAAAACAGGAGAAAAACGCGTGATATGTCAAGTCAAGTTCCACCTTTCCTTTCATTGCTTCTATCACCATAATATATTATGTTTCGTTTATTTCGGAAGCATTTATTATTACCTATTCATATATATATTTTTTTCAAAGGTTATTTATCGGGCGTGTTAATTGCATTTTTCACTCATCTATGAAATGCGTAATGGGATGTTGTTTGTGCCGTGTTGTGTGCTTATGATAGGTTGACAACATCGCATTTTTTTAAAAAGCGTTTTTTGATGTATTTGAACATTAGAATGGCCCATTTCTGGATAGCTGCTCTCGCGGAAATTGAATTTACATGCCTACATACCTACATATTTACTCTTTCTCTCGATTGATTACATTTCAATTTAAAAGGCATGTTACACAATAAGTTGGGTCTATTTACACAAGTATGCCACTATAATGTGATTATCATTTGGCAAAAAAAGAAACATGAAATACGACACATGATGATTATATGTAATAATAGCTTATGCGAAAAATACGAAATCAAGATTTTGAAGAGAAAAAAACAATTTTACTCCACTCCATTTTGAGTTTTTTTGTCAAACTCACACTTAAATATATGTAGTTAAATATATTTTATAGCCATGCAGCCGCATTCCATTGTGCTTTTGTTGTTGAGTATTATAAAATGATAATAATCATAATTGCAATTTCTTCAGGGATTTTTTTCTCGCCATGTTCCTCTTAATAGATACTAACTGCATATTTTTTTAAACTGTGATAAAATTTGTATGAAGTATCCATGTAATAGTCGTAATAATGATATATAGCCGCGCATGCTATAATGAAATAAAAACAAGCTTTGGTATGGTTTTGGTGTACCACACCCATTAACTATTCTCATTACCGTTTCCCATCATCTGTTCTTTTTCACCAGAGAAGGAGAGAAAGAGAGAGAGTGTAACAATTGCACTGGAAGTGGAAACATTTAAGCAAGCTTTCAAAAAAATACACAGAATATATACCATTACTCCACTTTTGCGGATTTCATGGGCAAATGCCAAATGCACAACAGTAAAACCAAACAACCAGAAATAAAAATGTTTATTAAAGGTTTATGTATACATGTTTTTCATATATATATATTTTAGCTTTACTATACCGGAAAATGCATACATTCGTATTTCACTTGCTTTTGCTACACTTCTTCTTCTACTACTACTTCTGCTACACTAGTTGAAATAAATGAGAATGCAGTTTTGTTTTGAAATAAAATATGGAGCATCGAGCATTATTTATATTCATATTAAAGCAAAAAATAACGCTACTCATACAGCCACGCCTGTTTGTATAATATTTCTGTGTCTGATATTATATACCGCAACTCCTATACTCAGCAAGCAGTCTTTGTAATGGGGGTAGTGGATCTTCGTGGATAAAAAATATGTGCACACACACACACAAAATCATGCAATGTTCTACTTTTTTCTCTCACTTCTACTTCTAGAGAGATTTTGTTTTCATCGTTGTTACTTTTTTATAAGAAGAAATTACACAGTCCAAGGACACATCAAACGATTTTTTTTCCTCGCAGTTCGTGTCGGTAGTGGTGGTGGTGGTGTGCGGTGTATGATATTGCAATATTACAAAATATTATCTACTCTACTCAAAGAAACAGACTTCTTCATGTAGTAGTAGTAGTAGTAGGTTATCTACATTCTACATTATATGTAATATATGTGTAGAAAGTAAAAGTTCAGTCAAGTACAAAGGTAAAACTGGCAACAATAAAATCCTCTGTTGTTGTAAAATGGGATGTACGTGAGAAGAGAAACTTATAAGGCGGTTCCTCACACACACACGTTGAAAAAATATATGGTAGTAGTAGTAGGTAACCTGAGTGGTTCTTGTGTGCATCCAAAGAACATCACACGCTCACCCACATTATTAGGAAAAGAAGGGTACAAAGTACTTTGGAAAAAATGTGCAAATTTACTTTCATAAAATGTCATGTTTTTGATTCAGGCCGACTATTTTCTCTGACTTGAAAATAATGAAAGGAGTAGTACAAGTGTATATCTACGACTTTATGGTGGTGGTGGTGGTGGGTGTGTGATGTGACATGGTTACCTATTTATTTATCACTTTCTTTATATTACCGGATGGAGGAAATGCAGCAAATTGCAAAAGCACTATAGTACTAGTACAAGTACTTGTACTACTATTCACATTTTTTCAGATTTAATAAAGTAATTGCCATGTTATATTTTCTCTTGTCGGAACACACTACTAACAAGCATTACTATATTATATTCTACATTTTTTATTCTTACCTTGATCACTACTTAAGATATGGGTCTGCAATTCTCTCTAATAGACGTGTGCATACTGTAACTGTAACATTCAT
>JAHZNC010004612.1:0-19743 GCA_027744095.1 Zhuqinia jingwanae | reverse complement strand
AAACACTTTACCTTGCCCTCCAGTTCCTCCAAACACATTATCTTGCCCTCCAGTTCTTCCAAACACTTTACCTTGCCCTCCAGTTCCTCCAAACACATTACCTTGCCATCCTGTTCCTCCAAACGCATTACCTTGCCATCGTTTTCCTCCAAACGCATTACCTTGCCATCCTGTTCCTCCAAACGCATTACCTTGCCATCTTTTTCCTCCAAACGCATTACCTTGCCATCCTGTTCCCGTAAACACATTACCTTGCCATCGTTTTCCTCCAAACACATTACCTTGCCCTTCGCAACAACAACAACTAGCTCTTGGAAAAGGTTGGAGACACTTTTTACTGTACCCTCCTGTCGAGGGGAGGAGGTTGACTGATGACATATTCGTGTTCAGCGTGTAAAACTCCCTCTGTATCCCAATTTAGCGTAATTACGTAATAAAATAATATCTAGCAGGATCATAGCAGGATAGAAGTATAAGTTTGCAATGGGATGCATCTTTTAAATCATACTTCTATCCTCGTAGGTCTATAAATTACGTAACCATAGTATGAACGTTTAGACTTTGTTGCACGTTGTATGACCAATCAAATTGGCAAATTGTTTCTCATCTATCTCATGGGGGGGGTTGACCCCTGGGTGTCAACCGTAAGGCAAAATCATACCCTACCCTAAGGTGCATATGTGTACTAGTTTGGGCCCAACCGGTATAACGGCGTGAACAAACTGGGGCCGTGCTGGGACATGTATTATGTCAAATCAATCGCTTATTGCAACTTTTTATTGCAATCAATTTTTTGTGAGTAAAATATTTTGTATTTTAATTGCTGCAGGTGTAGTTGATGCAGGGGTTACACATACATAAACTTTAATCATATGTACTTAATTAAATTATTATTAGCTACACAACGAAATATCTTCACCTTCACAGGTAGTACAAAGAACTTACAAAATTTTACTAGAGATAAGTTAACGTTCTATGTAAACACGTAAACATATCGGTAATTAATATTTTTGAACTGGCTCCTACGTCAAATTGGTGTAGGAGCCGCTAATTGTCATCCCCACTTCTGCCTTTGAGCAAACACGTCAGCTCGAAGATTTTGGCTGAAACAAATTCCAAGAATCTGTAGGAAAAAATGGGAAGCAATATTTTTATTGTGATTGATTGAGTGTGATTTAATTTGATTCCCAATGAATTCAAATGAAAGCAAACGTGATAAGAAGAAGAAGTCGAACTGAACAAGGCGTGTTGTTGTAATTAAGTTACCTGCAAAAAAGCAGTTGCTACCACAAACGCAGAGACAGTTATCAAATTTCTTTCCAACCACTCTTCTGCGGAGCTAAGACAACCATTCTCGTATATTACTCGAGATACGTCGTAGTTCTGTAATTAAAATCAAATCAATAATCATTAGAATAATAAAATGCCAGATTCTGATTCATATAGTCAATCAATCCGAAATTGAAACGAGCACTTACGTATTCTGGTTTGCGTACATCGTAACCGCATTGCGTATTCCTCATCCATAAACGCTTAAACAAAGGAAAATACAAATTTAGCATCATATCAAGTACATGAAGGAAGGATGTGGCATAGTAATAATAATAATAATAATAATAACAATAAAGAAAATCTGAAAAGATACCTCAGACCCAGAATACATATTCCGAACAGCTATGAGAGACAAAAAAACATTGTTGTTGAAAACATTGAAATACTTCGTGACACATTCCGTGGGAAAAATACGCGATTAAACAATTAAACACAGCACGGCAGCAGGATATGAAGTTTTCTAGCATTTGAACAATTCATTTTTCATTTCCGGTGTTTAGATATGAAAGTGTACCAAACCAAATAGAAAATACTCATATTCACGTTTTGCACATGCTCAATAGCATGTCACTCTTTGGCAACAATGTACTCAGTGGAAAAGGATCAAAAGTTGTGTGATTTCAGGTTGACTGAAAAATCTCATTCTAGTGAAATGTTGCCATTAATACACCTATTTTTTTATTGCTGCATGTACTCGTTGTAGTCTTATTATATTCTCTATTACTGCTATATTTAAATCACTACTGATAAGGAATAGGGGAATACTAACGAATACTTACCCAAAAAATGACATTAAAGCCAAAGATGAAATACTTGAGGCAGCAACTGACTTCACTTTCGTCTCGCCGGTACCTATACTTTTTCCTCGGAGGCCCAGGCATCCTAGCTCCACATGCGCCCCTTCCTCCCACTACACTGCTGCTAGCTACTCCACCTCTGCTCACACGGACTATTTCTGACGGTGGGATCGCTCCCCCACCACCACTGGTAGCTCCGTGTAGAAGGGGTGGGAACTCGAGATCCCCGTTGGAAGCCGTTTTTTAATCCGGTGCTCAATGATTTGGCACTTACGTTAATTGGATGTCGCCAAAATAAGTGCAACTTGTTGACCTGGTTGGCTGGATTCAAGGAATGCTGGCCCACTCGCTTAACAGGCATTAATTACGTTACATTCTTTATTTTTAGTTTTAGTTTCAAAGCGAGACAAGTAGATAATGAAAAAGGAATTGGTCAGCCGAGCAACATGATAACTTGATGCAAATGTAAATATCAAAACATAATTACACCGAAAATGGGGAAACAAATTACTTTGCTTCTCTCCTAATCATGGAAATGTTGTTGGTGTTATATCATTGAAAAGAGTATGCTATTGCAACTACAAGTCCGACGACTGGAACTAATAAATGCCGTATTAAAGTTAGTTTTCAAGCTGAAGGGCCGAATAATACGTTTGCTAATAATATCCTGAGGCATACTTAATGATTTTAGTTTGATTTGATGATGATATTCAGTGGTGCACTGGTGCGAAGTTTATGTTTCTATTTTCGATGACTGCGAGCTCATGAGCTCCAGGAGGAAATCATTCCACTACCAAAGTTACCAATCACTATCACTTGTCCTTTTTTATTGCCAGTACTAAGAAGGTGCGCAGAGGGAGGTGTGTTCTTAGATGAAAAAAACAATATTGGCATGATGTGGGTACGGCTACCCGTAGAACGATGACACCAGAACTGTTGTGTGTAGGTGATGAAGTAATTTGGCGGAGAATAAATTTGCGCACTCGGGTTACTTTTGCCACTAGTCACAAATTATAACATTTACTTTTACTACAAACAGCTGCAAGTGTCCCACAAAAATGAGTATATGGAATGAAACCCACCACAAATTCAATAACTGGTAAAAAAATAATGTGGCTGTTTGCTTTTATGTGTGACTGGAGAAAAACTATCCTTAACTTCAAAACTCTGTATAGTTGATAGTATGAGGAAAGAAACAAAAACTGTAATTAATTGATTCCAGAACGAGGACCGTAACGGAAGTGTCCATTGAACACCTCCTGAAATCGTGAATTTAACATAACGTTACTTTACATTTTGAAAGGTTCAGCTGGCCAACTAGGGCATGTTTGAATTACAATGGTGATAATGGTTGGTACGTCCTGAGAAGTGTATTGTTGCCTCTACTTCATCATTATGGTCAGTCGAAACAATTCAGCGATTGCTACAATACAACCAGGTATATGTTATATTATACCTATATCTGGTAGTATCTGCTGGTCTCAATCAACACAAGGCGTCATATTACTCAACTCAACCTATCCTCATCAACGCAACGTTACTACTATCACAAGCAACACAACTCTGCTACTCTTGGGGGAGCATGAATATGCAAGTGGAAGCGTTGATGATTTCGAATAACCAAAATGTTCAAAGTACTTAAACAAAACAAAATGGGCAGGGTAAAAATATACCTGCCTATAGTACACCTATACCTGGTGATATTGCTGTATATAACTTTATAAATAAGCATTTTGAATATTCCTTCCTTCCTTACAAGTATGAGTTCGGGGAGTGCTGGTGGAAGTAACCAAACAGATTTATTATTAATCCACTTTATTGTACCCTATAAAAATAATGACAAGAAGTCTTACTGTAAATGAAAAAGAAATTTAACTTGTGTAGACAGTGGGCATAAACAAGAGAGCTAAAGAACCATTCCTTCAAAGCAAATTATTTTTTATCCAATTTGATGTACGGCAAAGACTACCAGTTATTATATCATAAGTTATGATTCATAAAAGTTGTATAAAGATGATATGTAATGCCAATTTGTCCTACATTGAATACGGTTTAACGCAGATATCACGTTGTAAAACTCATGTATTATCAACCTCCAATCTGTGCATTTTATTTCTACCCACCTTATTGAGAGATTAGGAGAGATTAGGATAGAGAACTTGCTTAGGTGCTGTTATAGCTTACCGAATCGGTATATAACAGCGAATTCTCACGTAACCTAACCATTCCAATAATAAAATAGTCCATCATCAGATGAATTATTAACGGTTTCTAAGATATATCGTGTGACATGTAGACGGACAGACACGTCGGTGCAATCCGATGTATCATTTCACGAAGACCTACTGTTATTGCCTGCTGTGAATATGCTTTATGTGGTGCAGTGATAAAATTGATAAGTACACAAAGGCTGTTGCATATTATCATAATCAAATATGAACTGTTACTGTTTTGTTATTGTTGCACTTGTATATAGTAGTCACATTTTGCACTCTGCAAGTCGCTGTATATAAGTGCTTCCGTACAAATCCCTTATCACATTTTGATATTATCTACAAGTTTAGTTGTGCACAACAGTACATTGTTGAGTACACCTGTCTCATCATCATCACAAAAACCTCTCATGTATAACGTCTCAAGGGATATCCAATAAGATTGCACGACTGTGACTGCACCATGCATGTCCGGGGGAACGTGTCACGTTTGGATGAGCTAATATAAGACATTCGTACCAAATCTTTAAACCTAAAGATTTATAATTTGCTATTCTTATGAAATTATAATTATTGATCAGAGTTTGCAATAAAAGAACTAAAATTATTGGTGGGTGTGTTCAAGTTTTCGTTCTTTTCTCAAAGGGGGCACCCTTTTGACAAACTGACAACAAGTGTTTCATTCTTAATAAGACCTTTCGAACATGGTATATAATGTTGTGAAAAAGTCATACATGCTCCAACCCACATCAACTCTCTAAGCCGTACATATTGAACATTTTACCTGGACTGGACTCCATTTCATTAAGCAACTATCACTACTCATTCATGATGAGTAGTGTTTTTAACGTAACCAGGGATGTAACAAATTACAATTACGTAATTGAAATTACATTTTGTAATTTGTAATTGAGAGCTGAAAAAATTACAGAAGTAATTTGTAATTGGAAGCCTTAAAAAATATAGAAGAAATTTGTAATTGAACTTTCAATTACATATTGCATTTCAGTGTAAATATATTGCATTGCTTGCAGGTAAGCTTACGATCTTACAATAAGGGAATGCAGAATTACAAGATAAGAAACTCATTTTACGCCATTTTGCAGGAACTCTGATGCAATCAATCAACAATTCATGAAATCACAACATAAAATAATATTATAATTTATAATATTATATTGTATGCATTAACCCTGTTAAGACTGAACTCAGCTGGAGAAGGAGTGACTTTAATATTATGTTATACTATAATATTGTGTTAATCAAATTTATTGCATATCGGTGAAAGTAACATCAGTGGGTTTTCCATGATTTTGACCCCTACCTCGCTGGTGTTCACAAAGGGGAATGGGAGTGGTACTGGGTGCTTTAATTTGTATGTACCTGGTTTTGTGCAAATCAGTGAACATATATGGGATTTCCCCCCTGGGGGTATAAGGATAAACTTGGGCAACTGAAACTTTACAGGGATAGTGACCTCCTTACAAGAAGATACATGTGTACCAAGTTTGGTCTAACCTGAGCTATATGGTCAGAAGAGAGCAAACACACATACACATACTACGTACATACATCCAACAGTTTGAGCTAGGATCTTAAAGTCGAATTAAATGTTTGGAATGGTTGTTTCTGAAGTTAAATCCTTAATTAAATTCATAGAAAATGAAAATTTAATTTGTAATTTGTAATTAAAGACTGAAAAAATAAGAAGTAATTTGTAATTGAAAGCTGGAAAAAATTGAAATTTGCGTCAGAAAAAATGTATTTTTACCATCTCTGAATGTAACCCATGATGGCCAAACGCTTATAATGGCTGCTGAATAGGAGTCCAACAGCACTCAAAGTTTTCAAATACTTCCGGTTGAAAACGGCACCGGGAAGATCGAGAATTTTTAAAACTTTTTCCATGCCTGGTTAACGACAAATAATTTCTTAATTTTAATTAACTAATTGTAATTAATTTTTAAGGCCGTTAGGCCTCAAAATAAGTTTTTAGGGGGCAATTTTCATATCATGTGTATGGTATTGATGACCAAAAACCGAATAATACGAAATAGTTTTCAGCAAAACTCACTGTGGGGCTGCATACAACATAACATGAAACGAACGCGGTTTCTAAAGCTGGAAATTGATGGAAATTTGGGTAATAGCACAACCTCATTATGTTGTATGTACTTTTGACTTTTGTGCATTTGTTTTTTGAGTTTGCAATAAAGTCTTAACAATAATTAACCCAACGATTAGCAGCAATCGGCTACCTCGTTATACAGTTACAACAACTATTACTGGCATTTGTGTGTAGGTGGAGGAGGGGTAGGTGAGCAAATACCACGGTAAGGAAATGAAACATTGATGATTATGATCATAGTAAATAGAAGTACAGAGCAAATTTATACCGGCTACATACCTACGTAGGTAGATATCTACTTTTGTCATTAACACAGTTTTAAAAGTTACAAACAATACCTATTATTCACTGCATACCAGTTTTACAATATACACTTTATGAGTTTTAGTTTGTTACACTTTTGAAAGTGACACAGTAAAAGTGTTAGTATGTCAGTCAATGTTATTATTGTACTGCAAGTCAGCCTTGCTCATAATTCTAAAGTGCATGGTCAAAGGTAGTCAGTTCTTCGGTTTTTTCTCGAAAGTCTATTCATTTTCATAAAAATATACCAAAGTTGTGGTTTGCCACAGGGAGAGTATGTTAATGTACATATAAATACCTATGATCTACCTTCTATGTCAAGCCAATATTTTCAAATGACGACACACAGCTTCAATAAAAATCCTTATGCATGTAAAAAGACATTCGTTGTATACAAATTGATTAAGCTGGCTAATAAAGAAGTATCATTTTGAAAGTAGGCTTGATTGGTACATTTTCGCCTAAACGTTATTCCTGCAATTAACCTTGTTGTAAGTTATTATAATTTCCTCTTTATAACCCTTGGTTTCTGACTGTTACCAAGTTAATGTTACTACTACCACACCAAACCAGTTACTTAAATCATTTACACATACTATTACTTGTCTGTGTAATCACATTTCTCTCAATTTTTTTTTGCAATGATCTCATACAAATGTGAGCAAAGTGCACAGTTCACTTCACATATTATGTATATAAAAGGCTGCTGCTGCTTACAACTTACTTTAAACTCTTAGATAAGTAAAAAACAAAATAAAGCATTTCTCGAATTTCCCAGCAATAAATAAGAAAACACTTTCAGGGAAATGAGCGCCGATCGTTGTAGTTTCATTCACTAATTTATTTTTTAGAAATGAAATTATTTGTACACTTCGTATATACCTAAGTTTTTTTATACAGTTTTTAGTCTTTGAAATACAACACAGAAGGTATTAAATAAGAGGATATTACATACTATTACTAGTACATGCATACGTTCGGAATTCGGGTTGTGGAGTGGATAGTTCGTTCATCGTTCGTAGGATGAAAAGCAAAAGTCAGTGGTTGGCAGTTGGCAAGGCTTCCATAATGTATTTTTACCATCTATCCGATACATCCCTCCCATATTTCTTACATGCATGTGAACACATAAACTCATACGTATATATAGGTAAACCATATTAGTAAGGCAGAACTAAGGCACGATGGAGTGCAAGTAACTTCATAATATGAAGTTCATATCACTAGATTTTCCAGGCAGCAGCATTAAACGCAGGACCCCTTCACCTGGTGTTTATAATTTTTAATCCCCATTTCCATCTTATTCCCAATTGCATGGCGTATTCCTAGGTTAACCTGCTTTGATGGGTTGACCTAGGGGATCGAAAATAAATTTGAATTCTTCCTCTAAGAGCCGTATACATAATAGACAGTTTTTAAGTTTTTATCTTCAATCCGCCATAAACAATACAAGTTTGGAGGTACAAACTGCAATACAAACTAGGTTGAATTGCGTGGTCAGGAGAACGCAAACAGACCAACCAACCAACAACAACAGACAGATTTGAGCTAGGATCTTGTTAATGCCCGATGTGCTCATCCTGTATGAATAACGAAGAGAAGCTACACTACAAATATGTAATTGGTTTTACCTTTTTGTCTGACTGTCTCCAAATGGATGCATTCCATCACTTTGGTGTGTGGCTTGGGTTCAGGCAGGACGAGCGAGAAATGAAAATAAATCAAGTAAATTTATTTGAAATCTCATAATATACTATCAATAGCACCAAAAACCGCAATCAATTAAATTTTATAACACAAATGAAAAGATATACCTATAAATATTCAAATATTTACAATCAAGGCCATATACTTACAATTAAATTCATGTCGTATTCGTATTGTGACCTGCTGGTCATTTCATTGGCAGCGAATCATAGCCAAAGCTTACATAATTCCGTATCGTCTCGTTACCTCCATGGACCAACGCTCATCATAGTCTGGTATGATTAAAAAACCAATGTGTTGCAAAGTGCAATTGATAACCAACTGTAACTGGAGGTTTGCTCTTTTCATAAAAAATAGCGACACTTTTTGTGCCACTAGAAATCCCAAAATGTTTGAAATCGAATTTAGTTAACACTATTTTTATAGTTTCCTTTACTACCACCAGAGAGAAGCGTTTCTATGGCATTTTCGCCAAATGAACATCCCTTGGTACAATTGGTTTTGTACAATATTTACAAATGTGACATCAACCTATAGATTTAACCCAGAAAGGCCCCTTTGAGTGACACAAAAATCATGAGCCGACAACTTTGGGTTGATATATTTTCCTGTTGACGTTCAGGGCACATTTATAAAATTTCAAATTCAATGTTGCTGATCCAGAAACGTATAGGTCCAAAATGTAAATTTGTACGTTTGGTTGGTCATCGGATCACTTGTAGATTTTGATGCTACATAAATATTCCCATATATTAAGGATCGTATCACGATCATTTATAAGATTGGAAATAAAATCTGTTGGCTGTACGTATGTATGTTTGTCCGCGCTCTGCAGTCCACATTTTTGATCGGATTTGGACCAAACTTGGCACATATGTTCTTCACATAGAGGAATAGATCTGTATAGATTTTCAGCCCTCTGAGTTCATTGCGCTGCCGCTAGGGGCGCTAAAATCATAGAAAAGTTATAAACAGTCACTGATTTGCACCAAACTTGGTACAAACATACTAGAGCACTAAAGCTTTAACTCAGTAGCATTTTTAGCGCTTTAAGTGCATGGCGCTGTCGCCAGGGGCGCTAAAATCATATAAAAGCTATAAACAGTCACTGATTTGCACCAAATTTGGTACAAACATACTAGAGTATTAGTGCTTTAATGTAGTAGCATTACGATATTTACGATCCTTTTTTTACTCGTTTAATTTTTATGTAACAGCCAACAGCTATTGATTTTCATCCAAATGTTATAGAGGGAACTTTGATTTTTAGCCCGACCTCTTTTGGCTCGATCTTATGGGATCATTTTTTTTAAATGTGCGCTGAAGTAAACAAAATACATATATACATATACATACATGCGCTTTTATCGTGTGAAGACGATAACATTTGAAGGGATCAGCCAATCTTTATAAAACTTTGCATGCATGTTATGATTAGCTAAAAAAAAGATTGTATCAGAAGATGGGAACGATTGCTTGACAAACAGAAAAATATGAGCAAAAATCTTTTTTTAGGTTATGTAAAATTGTTTGAAAAATTGGTTCAGATGCTATATTTTGAATAGTTCAAATAATGAATACCCAATACTCTCTTCAATCGTTCGATGTTATCCTTGTGTATCAAAATAAAAATAAACTCCTTTCCTTTGGAAAGAGCAATTTATGTACATATTTGCTTAATTCAATTAGCAGTTAGTTACGTTTTATGTTTGAGAGACCTTAATAAATTAGAAATCGCAAGATGTACTAGAGGATACTAGTAAAGAGGGTACGGAAATTAACGTCCGTATACCAAACTCTCAAATTCTTTTATATATGTTGTACCATAACATCATAACATGCACATAATCTTGAGTATTAAAATTCAGAAACGCTGTGATTTCGTCTTGTCACTGTTAGATAAAACTTATTGAATTCTTTCTTTCCTCTCAAGAAAATAGAAAGTTTATATTGCACGATAATTTTAATATTTCTTATTAACTTTTTATTAATATTTGTGTAAAATGACAATTCTAGGCAGGTAAATTAATTTAAAAAATCCCAATTACAAATTATGTAAACCAACAACACCACACTGCTAGCGCTTGCATGGACATATGTGCATATGAGCAAGCTATTTAAAGAGTATCACAATTCACATACAGCTGCGGCGGGCTTTGGTTCACTCTTCAAAATCTACCCTCTCTATACATTTTATGTGAGGAAAAAGCCCCTCATTCATCATTGCATTATAGTGAGTACAATAATGTACATGCATAACATCTCTGTCTGTAGTGTTTAAATTGCTTTCTGCAAACAAAAACACTGGTAAACATTGTTTCATAATATGGAAACAATTGAAAGATTAAATCAAGATGAGACGGTAGTTAGTGAGAGATTTGTTGACTGTGTACAACTAAATTTGCCGATCATGAGTTACTGTTCTTAGAACAGTTTTTAAATTTAAAAGAAATGTGCAAGCTGAAGTAATAAAGGTGCTGGCTGACACTATCAGTTTCCCAGCTGTAATTAAAATTAATGAGTGAGAGGGGAAATATAATGGGAACCTCGAAAGAGGGAGTGATGAGCGTACGAGAGAAAATAAATTCGGTGCTAAACGAATTTTTCTCGGAAGAAGATGACTCCCCTTTGTTAATCTGTAATTCTGTCGGAGAGAATTCTTCTGTTGTGCCTACAGCAGTTGGCAAAAGCGACCACGAAACAACATTACTAGTAACTTCAGCAACCGTAGATGGGACCTGTAAAGTTGGATTAGCGAAATCTTCTTCCGAGGCACAAATGAGCCCTAAAAGCAAAAATACTAGTGGTGGTGATGTGATACTAGAGAGCAGTGGAAGCAAAGCAGGAGGTACAATTGTTTATCAATGCTACGATAAAGGAGACAGTACGTATTTCATACTTCAAAACCTACTCGCGCGACAGTTAGGGTTGATTCGGAGCCTTCAAAAAAGACTGAGCAATGCGGAGTCCAAACGCGAGACGATATCGCAGGAGCGAGAACAGGTAATGCGTTGTGTTTTATACGAATAATTACAAATACAACATATGTAGCGAAGTAGCCATTTAGTCGTATGCACAATATATACTACTAAGAATTAAGAATTTAAGAATCCATATTTTTACACTCGTTGTAACCTAAACATTGCAACTTTATAAAGAAGAAAGAAGAGCGTCGCATTTTTGACCACCTTAGGTGAATAAGCAGTATCAATCATGTGTTAATTTGTTTTCAGCATGTAGAAATCATAATTTTTAACTCTTAAACTCAGATTTTTTTGTAGTATAATGGCCCATTCCTAAACTTTATGACGATTATTCTGAAAAATCACGTAATTTATTACTTAATTCATTTATTGGTTTTTTCGCAGTTACAAGTGGCCCTTGATCGTGAACGCCAACAAACGGCTGAAATACGAAGTGAGTCGGAAGTCATTATTAGAAGGCAGGAAGTCAAGATTCAGGAGCTTCAACAGCAATTACAGTTGGTAGAATTGAAAGCAACATGTAGAAATCCCAGCGAGGATAAAGCAACCTGTGTAACGCCACCAGCTCCTCGAACATCACCAACGACCCAACGACCTATGATGACTATGACTGCTTCTTGGGAAGATGTCGAGAGCGTTCCTCCTGTTCCTAAGCGTCCAAGAATAGATGTGGGGCAACGTGAAGCAAATTCCAAACTGTTACCACCGCCTCCTAAAAAAACATTTATTGCGTCTTCTCAGTCGCCTGGAACAACTCCATATCATCCTAGACGATCCGACAGTCCCCCTCAACTGTCGCCTGCAGTAACACCAAAGTCTATCACAATTCTGAATGTGTCAGAAAGACTGCGGGATGTACGCTCTTATTTGGGTCCGGAAGTGGCAAATGATGACAGTGTGGCGGGCCCTCCAGATGAATTCCAAGACGAGCTTGAAAGATTTAACACTCTGAGATCTCCTCAAAAGAATCACAATAGAACTGGTGCAACTTTTTGTAAACATCTACCTGTTAGTCACAATGCTCAACGTTCATCCACTACCACCCCTAGTTCCTCATACACTTCTTCAGCATCCTGTTTTTCGCAAGGCACTTCATTGACCAACAAACCTCGTCACACTCGTTTCATATTTCACGAAGGGAAAAGACGCTTTGTCAATCACAGTAACGACAGCTGCTTCCAACCGTTGAACAAGTTTCGTTTCCCGTATTCAAGTGCACTCCCCTCGTCAATATCAAAGAGTAGTCACATGAATATTTGCGCCTCCCAGCACAGTGGTAGAAATCGAAGTAATAATTTCCTCAATTTAAATAGACCGCTAATGAAAAAAGCACCTGTGGTGATTATTCCCCCTCCCCAACCAGAACAGCCGCAGTTGATACCATCCTCCTCGTTTCATTTTCGATCTCTTGACGGAACGGCAGCAGTTGTACCTGGAACTGCAACTCATAAATCGCAACAGCGACAACGTTCTGAGGAAGCGAAATTGATGCCCTCAAAAAATTCTCCCCTGGCTGTGGTGAAAAAGAGAAAAGTAGGCCGTCCACCCGGCTCGGGACTGAAATCCAAACGACTTTCTTTGCTACCATCCGAGTGTGCAGGTGCAGGTGGCTCGCTTGGTTCACCTAGAGGACAGTTATCAAATGGTGCTGATTTGCCACAGCAACATGACCAAATTTGTCCACCACCAGTTCCTCAAAGGTTTTCTCAGCGCGGAAGGCTTCTCAAACCAAACCGTGCGAGATACTCCCCAGATCCAACTATTTCGGTTTCGGTGAATTCTAGAGAAAAGTTTATGACTATGAAGAAGGGTTATTTCATGGGTCAGCCGTTCAGCCACCAAATAGGATATTCGGAGGATCAAGTGTGTGATGATGAGAATGTGCACATACTTGAAGAGGTAGACGACAGTGAAAGTCGAATGGATCCGTCCTGTATGGAAATTGAAGACAAATTATACACGCTGCAAGCGTCTTCGGTACAAGCCAATTCCAATCTGAGCACATTTGAGGATGGTCTGAGTGGATCTGCCCTCTCTTCCATGTTTGTGGAGGTTCCAAAGTGGAGAGTCAGCACAGTTGAAGAATTTTCTGATGAGGAGGAGCGAACACCAAATGATGACATGAGTGATGAAGCTTTTCTTAAACGACATCAAAAGCTGGAGGCAAAAGAAAAACAGAGAAAGCGGTGGGATTCACAGAGAATGAGGGAGGAAAGCTACTTGGAAAGGTGGGTCATTATTTTAATTTTTAAATATTTTTTCGTTTTAATGAATACAAAATATATGTGTGCGTTCTATTAATTGATGAGATTCTGATTTATAGACTGAAAAGGAAACAGGAGGAAAGGGAACGTTTGAAGGAACTTCGCCGGCAGCAAAGAAAGCGTAAAGGGTATGTCCCAGTATTAAAATGTCGAATGTTTATTTACGGATTATCCTGGAAAGTAGCATAGCTTGTGAATATTGACTACGTGTGATGTGTTCAGGAGGCATGGTGCGAGCGAGGAAGAGAGCGTGACTCCCAGCGCAGAGGAAATAAAAGCAATTCACATCGGATCGGAATTGCCGGTAGGTGCATTTGGACACCCATTACCCCTAGTTGAAAAAGTGTAAGAAAAACTTTTCTTGTAAGTTCCACTTCCATAATACTTTCATAATTCCACGTACGTAAACGTAATTCTTTTTTGTATGTCTATAAATCTTTCCATCATTTTCCGTATACTCTGAAAGTGCTCACACGAGCTCTCATTGTAAGAGAAAAGTCAACATCCCAAGCCCAGTAAATATATATAATATATGTTGTATGTATAATTTGCAGCATGACAATCTTTTTTGCTTTCTACATTTTGTTATTTTAAATAAACAAAATATGTTTTATTTTCTTTTGAAAACTAGTGTAGGTATCGTGGTATCTTTTTTTTATAAATATATATTTAAATATTTATACAATTCTATTGTAAATGTTACTATAATAATATTCATTATGGATTTCGCGCATGTGCACAAAGTCATCTTTGTTTGAATATAGGACATTTTCTCTCTGGATATTTTGCAGGGATTTCAAATTAGTTTGGGAAATGAAACCTTCAGCTACGAACACGACCACAACGACAGAAACCAGTTCACCGCCCGCTTCCGTTTCTCAAAACAACACAGTTGCAGATGAAAATATGTCCAAACTCATGAATGAATGCGACATAACTGCTATTCCTGTCGCTGTACAACCAACAAAGGAGGCTTGTTCATCCGGAGTGCCTAGTCCATTTCGAATAGCCCCATCATCACCATCCTCGTCGTCCCTTTCGTTACCATCACCAGGAACTTCAACTCCACCACCCGTGATTTTTCCCGTGTTTGAAGAGGAGAGTTTTGAATCTTCTAATTACTGTGATGATGACAGCACAATTGAGGCAAATAATGACCCCGAGACAACTAATACGCGGACGGAAGTGAATGGTTGCATAGTTGTGGAAAACGATTCACAGCAAATTGATAGTGGTACTGATTGTGAGCATGGTCCAGATTCGCCTATTTATAGTGTGGATCTGGTAGATTATGTGCAGGAGCCAGATTTAATAGATGCGGAAAGTGCTAGTGCCGATACCTTCAATGAAAACGTGCAGACAAGTCCCGTTTGCGGAACGCCCTCCATTTCAATTCCGCTTCAAAAACATTCCCCCCCTTCCAAATTTTCTCAGAGAGCACTTGACGGTGTTAGTAGTACTAACGATTGTTCCAACCCACAAAGGGCCACGTTCAGCGCTGTTGTCCACTTTCCCCAAATTGCTAATTTTTCGAACATCTTTTCTCAAGTCAACTCATCGCGTTCTACTACTTCCTCTGCGACATCATCCTCATCCCAGCCACTATGCACAACACCTGGAGTTTCCAAAACAAGTATCACATTTTTTATCCCAAATAATCCTCTTGCTCCCCGACATCGACAAACCTCGTCAACATCACCAAACAAAAATATATCATTATCCTTAGCAACACCATCAGTGTTTCCCAAGGAGACAGGTGATAGCTAGCAGTTGATGATAAGGTTACACTCTATTGTCAATTTTAATTCAAGGATTGAAAAAATGTAAATTAGCAATTATTAATTCCTATTAGGTGTTATCGCGGTGGTGAGGTAAAAGTTGAACAAAAATTAATGTTTTTAGTTTGGTGTTTGAACAAACGAAGCTCGTGGACCAGAGGCCAGAGGGTTTTAATTTTTTTGACAGCATTGTACTTTATACTTGTGTTTTGTACATTATTTTATAACTTGACGACAATATATTTTTGCCAATGTATGTGTTATGTGTATGCGGTTGTTTTTACTAGTTTTATGTACGGCACGGTATTACTATACTAACTATACTGATACTTTTAGTGGGCGTAATTATACATAACAAGTTTGACAGCCCTGGATTGAACCTATATTCCAATTGCAGTCAACAGTATAACTTATAACCAGTTACGTACTCAGTAAGCAAATTTTAAATGTGGACGAATGTGTTTCCTTGTTGTTTACTACTGTATACCTCTAATCTACATAAAAATAATAATTATAATTATGATGATTTGGTGGAAGAAAAGATTTTGTATTTTTCAAGTCATTCTCAGGTACAAAAAATGTACGTATGATGATAATTTTGGTAGGGAACCAAATAAATATAAAGTTCTGCAAATCGGTATAAGACTAATAAATGACGATGGATCTGACGTATGTGTACATTTAATATTCATGTCATCGGCATGTTCCTTTGTTTTTCATAGTTATTGTTTTAATAAAAGAGGAATACGAACGAACTATTTTATCTGGCATGCTACCAATATGTATCAAACCAGGTCAACCGTCTCGTTGACTATTTGAAGGAAAATGAAACATCTCACCTCTTTTCCATATGAAACTTTTCTGTGTGAACGTTCGTTTTCTTTTTTCTTTTCGTTCCATAAGAACGCGTGTATGTGGGAGTTTTAATGAATAAGTAATTTCGGAAGCAAGAAATGCTCGGCAAGTTGACATTTGCATATTATAACATCAACGTTTTCACTTTTTCAAAAGTCCTTATAGGACGAATAAGAAATTAGTTGATATAATTGTAGTATGTAGAATGTAGAGAAAGTTACTCCTGGGAATGACGGACTTAGGTTGGGACCTAACAGCGTACCGAGTTAGGGGACACTCATTTAAAAGTTTGAGCAAAGGGCGAGGGGTGCAAAAAATGGGAATTTGCAGAGTTGTGGGAAATACTTTTTCTCAAAATACAAAATACATTTTTTAGTCAAAATACAAAAGTATTTAAAATACTTATGTACTTTGAGATGCATTGGGAGCAATTCACACTATTATTTCATGGTCGACGTAAAGATTAGTCATAAGACTAACCAAAATATGATTACCCTGCATGATTTTATCATCTCACTGCAGTGCACTGTCAAAAATGTAACTATAATAGGCATTGAGCGTGCTCAAACGCAAGAAAAGAGCGCTCAAGTGCCAAAATGTATTTTGAAAAAGTATTTTGTATTTTATTAATCGAATACATATTTCAATGGAAAGTGAAAATACAAAATACATTTTCGTAGGTGCGAAAATACTAAATGCAAAATACAAAAATGTAATTTAAATACGTATTTTGAAATACATGTATTTAAAATACGTATTTTACCCACAAGCCTGGGAATTTGATCAAACCTTTTTAATGAACGGTCCCTTACCCACGTTCACTAGGTGCTAGTAGTCATGTCAAACTTAATTGTTGCAGAAATGGGTGGGGTTGGTGTATGACATTTATTACTGCTGGGATTCGTGAAACTGGAACCTCTATTGATAATGGAATGAAATTGCAAAATAATTTAAATGTTTTCGCTTTGTACCAAAACTTTGCACTGAGACGTGTAGTAGGAACAAAAGGACAACCAAAAGTCAAGTCAAGCCACATTTGATATACTTGTTGTAGTTTGTAGTAATAAGAGAGCATATGTCAAGTGAAGACTATGCCACTAATAGCACGGCCTGCATACGAATGCACAACAACACTCAAAAAGGAATTGTGATTGGAGCTGAGAAGCATTTTTTGTTTCCATAGATTGTTATTTTTGGGCAAATAATAAATTAATGTCAAATGCCTTCAAATGATCATATGGACTTGCTTCCAAGCGATACCAAAAAGATTGAAATAATCATTTTCTTACGACAATATGGTTCTCGTTTCAGAACATGTTCCCATCTCAGTTTTTGTCAAAACAAATATTTTTTTATAGTACTGTGCGCACTCTACTTTTTGTATAGCTTTACGATCACTGACCTGCCAAGCTGCAATAACATGTGAACTGCACACACGGTATATTTGAATTTGTTTACCGGAAAAACTTTGTTGAGCCAGAGTATTCGGGGTATAGATAAATATAACTGTTTTGGATATATTTCCCTGACAAATAATCAAATTTGTTTTATCGCAACGCAACAATAAAAACATAAAAATGGAACAAAGAATGTCGGAGAACGTAGCTCTTTCTCCTGTCATGGCAATACCTTCCGAGGTAAATAGCTGTGCTAGCAGTCAGCATACATTATGGCGTATTTGATAATAATAATCAATCAGGATAATAATAAATAATATTATTGTAAAACGGTATTTTGGGTGTGTGTGTGTGTATGTAGGTGAGAGGTGTAATTTTCAATAAACTTCCCCAACCTGAGATGGTGTGCTTACGTTACGTATGCCAAACGTGGCGAGCAGAGGTGGATGACTTTTGTGCGTTCTCTGTAACGCTTGACGACAGACAACCTCATTTGAAGCGATTATCAGAACTGCGTATCAAGAGATGTAAAGTAGAACATCTGACTGCGCAACTGACAACTGACTCCTTCTTTAAATACCCTAATCTGCTGTGTTCTTTGAAGATTTTAACGGATAAAGTTACACCAGCGAATTTTCGCGCGTTATTGATGAATACATCTTCACATTTAAAGACATTTTGTAGTGTGCTTCCCGCAGCAATATTGACCTTCCCAGGATATTCTCCAGAATTCTCCTTGGGTTTCAGTGCTGTACAGAAACTTCGCTTGTCTATTATCACTATGCAATGTAATGATGTTGCAATAATTGGACCACCACCTCCGTTTCAAGATCAACTATTCTACAAAATATTGGCTTGTTCTATGAAAAATATAAAAGTGATTGCGATCCAAATAAGATGTTTGGGCAGTCATCAATGTAGTCGCTTATCTGGACAAGTTTTGGCTTGTATTGCGAATCATCACTCATCATTACAAAGTATTGATTTTGATCTTATCCAGGGGCATGGCGTTCCATCAAGCTTTGATGAAGTCCGTCCCCTCAATCAAGGGGATTTTGAAAGAATTGATATGAGCAATCTGGGGAAATGTAGAGATTTACAATCTGTACGCATTGTTAATTCAACTGCTGTTGGGGTGGATCTATGGGCAATGATGTTGGTACAGCAGAGAAAATTTTTGGAAATTGACATCCTTCCCGCATCAAATCAAGTTTTTAAGCAAGTGATTGTGAAAAACGAAAACACTCTAGTTAATGTTGATATTGGGGACCTTACCATTGATTTGGAGGCAGAGGATGAACATGACAGACAATTTGACTGCAGCGTATTTCAAAATTGTCGGCAGCTGCGCAAATTAACGCTAGACAGAAACACTTTGAAAAGAAGACCACGTGAAAGAGATCTCTCCGCTGAATTGATTAATTTGCACTGTTTACCTGAGTACATGGAGGAGTTGAATGCAAATTACTTTCTCATTCTGAGTGATGAGCTCCTAATCCTTTTTAGCAGCAGGAGGGAAAGCCTACGAAGCTTGACATTAACACAGTGTGGAGATGGCGGTGACTTTGGTGTGGATGGCAGTGTGCTGGAAAAAATAATCTTATTGAGGAATTTGGATTTTGTTGAGATATCTGCTCTTAATTTGACCTACCCCGAGGAAAAGTTGAAACTCAACCAGATTTTGACTACTTTCGGATACACCGAGAATCATTCGTATTTTCAACTTGTAAAGAGGTCGCAAAACTTCCAGATCAACTTTAACGATTTCACGCCGTGAAAATTAAGATTTGGATCACCAATAATAGCACTCGCATTCTTACTATAGGTAAATACATATATGAAAATAATTTAAATCCAAAAAAATAAAGAAAACAGTAACATCCATCGTCATTTCACATTTCACCAAGTGAAGCATTAATAAATTGTCGTAGGTTACGTCTGCATGCGAGATATAGATACCTATACAATGAAGAGCCCTTGCTTAC
>JAHZNC010004611.1:0-16405 GCA_027744095.1 Zhuqinia jingwanae | reverse complement strand
TGCAGGAATATTACGTTGTCAGACAAGTGGTGGTGTAGTTGAAAAAGCAGAGAGTATTATTTTGTTGTTTGCTCTGCTGAAATATAAGGGTTTGTACGAGAAACTTATATAGTATTTTGTATTTATGCTCAGATATATCTTCTTTAATGTTGACCTATTCTTCTTCTTTTTAAATATATGTGTATACATGCACAATAATATGTAACCAGTTTTATGCTGCTGTAAAGTGAAAACATTAGAGTGTGTAAAATACAATTTGAATGTGTGTTTTGGGTTTTGCTTGGAAGAGATATATGAAATTCTCGGGTATTCAGCTTACAAAGAGCATTCATGTACATCGTTCAAGAACGAGTAGAATGCACGAATGCAGCAGCGTAGAAAATATTGTGGTATCATAAAAAATATCATTGTTGCCTTGTTGTGGAAATTTTATATGTAATGAAATTCGTGAAATTGAAATTTAATATTAACGAGCAGCATATTTATTATATGATGTACATGTACACTAATGGTGTTAGCTTTAACAAATCAATTAATTCTGTGAAACAAGATTACCTACTACGTAGATAAAGATTGAACAAGAGAAAATTTTCATGTTTTGTCGTTGGTTTGTTTATACATATATAAAATCATAGCGTAATAATTTGCAAAGAAAATCAATCTTGTTTGGGCACAATCAATCTTGTCTTCGTAGGAGCACACAAAAATGGAACATGAAAATGGTGTTGTCATAATTTTGTTTCATTATATATTTATGTTTTATAGGCACAATATTGTCGGATTTGTTTCAACCAAATTAAATTTTGTTTGCGGTTTAATAATTGCGGCATTTTATATTTAAAAAGAATTGGAAAGACATTGGAAAGAGAAACCAGTCCGATTGTTAATTGTAATTTTGTGGTAAACGGGTAATTGGAAAACTTCAAATCTCAAAAATATTACTTTGATTGATACACACATACCATTATACCATATATATTTCGTAAAATATTTTGAGATTGAATTGGATACACAATAATAAAAATATGATTGCTCTATTTGTCCAATTTATTAGGAGAAATTACTTGGGAAAAAAACTTGCATGCATGGCATAAACATATTCGTTCAGGTCGCATAATATATCATATGTGCCTCAATTTTTTAACCAATACTTTATTGGTTTTACTCGTAATAACATAACATACATAATGCATATAATTGTTTTACGGTTATGACAAAATAGACATTTGAGTTTATACCAATCAATGATAACCCTTTTGACTCTGCATTGCAAGCATATGTAGTATAAAAGTACATATAATTAAAGGTCCTCTGTTTTCACAACTTTATGTAAATCCAACAAGGAAAAGTGGGACTTTAGAAAACTATCCGTGTCACTCTTCCGTGTATACCTATCTATCTTGTCTTTCCTGAAACATAGCATACCGCCTTACTTATTAAAGCCATTATGTCATGCATTCGCGTGGAGTAATCACAGAATGCAGACGTAAACAAATTTGTTTGTAACATCGTTATCATCATAACTATATAACAGTAAATTAAGAATTTGTCAGTAAATATGTTGTATTATAAATGTCTTAAAACATATAGGGATAATGGTTTGCGCGCAATGGTCGAGGACACAGACTGATTATCTTTAGTATCTAAATGGGAAAATAATGCACGGTAAACAATACAGGAAGTGACTTCATGAAAGGCATTACAAAAAGGTAGCTTCTAAAGGGTTAAGTAAAGGACTTACCTTTTGTACTTGAAAAACATAGGGGAGCAATTGGAGTATGTACATGCAAATGCTTTCATACGAAAGCAATCTTTCATCGACGCAAACAACAAAAAGCATATATACATAATATGTATGTATATATGGTTTTCGAGAGAATTATATGGGCATATTTAATATACGCTCATGTTATGTACATTATATATAAAAGGAAATAGATATACACTGCATACGTGTACATGAAATGAAATATGATTCACACTTTCCATACGAAGTGTATGTTTATATACATATCTCTTTAAATTCATTCATTGCATATTTACTACGTAGTTCCTCACATTACAACCACAACACACACACGAGATGAGACGAAGTCAACATTTTTACCATTGCTTGAAGGCAGAGAACGCAACAGCATGTGTCCTCAGTATGACCAATTAATTTAATTAACTAGCACAAAATGATCCGTTTTGTCAGTTATCATCCTTGCAGACCAGTTCCAAACAGGATTAAATCTAGTCAAATGAGATAATAATACCATCATCATGATTGTTGTTCACCATAACGCAAGCAACGGTATGTGGCACGTTTGGTGACACAAGTGTTGGTGTCAATCTCTGTACAAAATATAAAGCAGACATTTGTTGTGAGAGAAAGTTGATATCGTTGTTGCAGCGAAAAATAAGAATTTACTTTATAAGAATTGACAAAAGACAAAAAACATTTTATTTCCTTATAAGAACATTTTCATTGAGCACTAAGACGAGTCCACATTACACATTATTGAGACCCAAGGGAGATTACACATCATGGGTCCACCTCTAGTGGATTAGAATTTGCGTAGGTACTTGTGGACAGAAATGACATAGACACAAAATGATGTCTACTACTGGATCAAGATCATACCACAACAGCAACAGCACCCAACTTTACAACGACCTTAAGCAAGTTCGGTTTGCAAGCATTGCGTCTGTTTTAAATCTGTGTACACCCACGACAAATAATAACCACACTGTTACCACGCACTGCAGTGTCATCGTGTGAAGCTACTTTTGTGTATTTTAGGACATGCATATTTTATTGAATTTCGTTTAAATACCGACAAGTATGAATTTCAGCACCGTTCAAGGTCTAGTCAGCGTGGAAGGGAACACACACACACACGCAAGTGATCATCGTCATTACCAACTATTGCAATAAAATACACAAAATATTTGAAAGCGAACGTGGAACAAGGAATTCGTTTGAAATCGGGAAAGCGGTGGGCGGACTACTTGGGATGCATATATTTGTTTTTGAAATAAATATTCAGCGACTTCAAAAACAGCGTGTGTCCTACTGGCGATAAAGATACGCTTGTCGTGTAGTGTGTAGTAGTGCGGTCTTGTTTCAATGATGTGTTCTATAAATAAACTTTTTTCTTTTTATCACTAACTCTCTACTCATTTTGCTATCTCATGCACTTACTTGAATTTGAATATATTCACATACTTGGAATCCAACTTTGAGAAATGCCAAAGAATTTTCGAACCAAAACGTTGTGTAGTCGCTCTATATTCTGTTTTACTGAAGAACATTATCATTGCCACGTCGGAGATATAACTTTGCATATTATTTGCCTTGTTTTGTAACAACAGTAGTGCACTGAAAAGCCTATAACACAGCGTGCAGTCCTTCCATATACGTATGGATGTTGGGGTGGTTGTATTTGTAACCAGTTTTGATGACTCAATCATTGCCAGTTTGCTTTTAGTGACGTTAATAGAGCGAGCGTATTTATGACGAGTAAGATCTAATTTTAATAGCCCGATTTAAGAAAGCAGCGAAAGCCAATATGGATGCTCCCAAATGAACTTTTCAAAGTCTGCGAGATGAAAGGCAAAATAAGAAAAACTAATCCAAAGATTTGGTAGACATGAAGATATGTCCATCTACTACGAGCTACGGTTATCAAATCGCGGTCAAGTGTTTATCATTGAAAGCCTCACCAACAACTGGTGTGGATAGATTCACGGTCCTTATACAAGTGGCATTCATAATAAATATACAAGCTAGTGTTCAGCGTATTTCCCGAACGTGATTTAGACCGTGGTTCTTAACGATACAGGCAGACCAAAGCACACACATACTAAACGGTTAAAATGTTTGCGTTACTTAATGAAGAAGCTGGCTTGTGTCTGTATCAATAACATCCAAGTGTCGCATCAACTTCGTGATTTTTTTTACATATCGCATCATCATCATTTGTATCGCACCGTATCGCAGCCTCCTTACTAGTATCACGTTGACTGCGCTCGGGGAATGCAACTGTCTCCATTCTTCTGCTATGCAGTTTACGCTCAAAGTGCATCAGCATGATTAAGAGACTAAGTCGAGTAGTAAAATATTTGTTGAATCGCTGTATTAATATTTGATATTCTAAGAAACGAGTGAAATTTCAACTATGAAAAGCAACATTTCCAAAGAAAACGAAGAAACATGACTTGCGCAGATACGGAATGTGGTATACAGCTAGCTAATTTGCCAATCACAACAAAAGGGTTGTTTACAAATTGATAAAATCTCAATCTTTCATACGACACACAAAACCCAATAATAAACATAACTACACATTCAGTGGAGAAAGTCAGTGACAACTGGGAGGAGGAAGAAAATTTCAAACAGTATTAGTAGTAACATTGGTCTCTGGAAAACATATAAACAATAGACTAATCACCATGTCTCAGAATAAATTAAAGGAAATCAATGGCGATGCCAACTCCAACAAGCAAAATAGAAACGGTTCATTTGTGGAAATTGGGAACGACTTAAATGCGAGGAAAGCTGCCTTAACGCCACTAGAATTTCGTGTAACTCAACAGCACGAAACGGAACGGTACCTACATTTTTTGGATTTGTACTCCACGTTTTCTGTCTTTGTCTTTTAACATTGTAATAATTGTGTTATTCTCTTTTTGTAACAGACCATACTCCAACAAGTACAACAAACACTGGGAAGCAGGAACGTATCACTGCGTTGTCTGTGACGCTGAATTATTCCAGTCAGAGACAAAATTTGAGTCCAAATCCGGTTGGCCAGCATTTTACAATGTGGTTGACCCCAAACGTGTAAAACTAACCGCGGATCTGTCTCACAGTAAGTATGAGTGGTCATGTGAAATACGTGTAAAATCGGTATGATATGGACATAATTAATTTTTTTTGTAATTTTTTTTTTGTTTATTGCAGTTGGGGCAAATCTTTTATTGCTGGTGGCAAAGCCTGACCTTGCACATTAACGTTTAAATCTGAAGACGGGGAAAGCGTGGACAACTTTGTATCCGCCCCTTCTGTTACAAATGGAAATAGAGCAATGTCAGCTTTTACAAACGGAAATGGAGCAGTTCCTCCTGTTACAAATGGAAATGGAGCAGTGCCTATCCCAATACGGGAATATGTGTGCAAACCTGAAAACACTTGTAGCAGAATTGAGAGCGCTGCAACAACACCTGTCTCACAACCAGTATCTTCCACTCCAAACAAAGAGTTCCCTGGGAAAACGGCCAGAGATAATTTCTTTAGTTCGATAGAAAAAAACAGTTCCTTACCCCCAATGGGTGCCCTTTGTTTGAATAATCAATCGTGCCAAAGAGTTACAACACCAAAGAAGACTTCGACTGATGATAGCGCCAGGGCCCGTCCCACCCTAATATCCAAAGGTGCGGAGAACAACGTGAATGGCAGCAGCAAAATTTTCACCAGCAGTACCAGTTGTAATGGTGCGGCGACCACTCCAACAAGTAATATAGTTACAACACCTGTTTCCTCCAAATCTAGATTCCCATTTTCAAAAGGAGCATCCCTAACCGCAGCACGAATAAATTTCTTTCAGAAAATCACAGCTAAACAAGATACTCCAAGTCCATCCAGATGGGCAGCTACGTTTAATGCTAAATGGTCTTCAAATAGGTCATCCTCTCCTCTTTCAAGCAATAATACTCTCGAAAATCATAACAGCAATAGTACCAGTGTTAGCATAGGTTCCAATTCCTATAATCCTTCCATTCGTTTCCCAAGTTCATGCTCTTCTGGTAGTTTGTGTACTGTTTTGCAGCAGCCCCAAACGGAAGAGATTCCTCCCCCACAACCTCGTAGAAGCGCTTCAAGCTTCTTTTCCGGTTCTTCTTTTCCCTGTACTCCTGTGTTAGTTGAGCAAATTTCCACTCCACCAAGAGCAGTAGCATTGCGTGAAACCACATTGTGACCTTGGTTAAAATGCTGGTGTTTTGGCAAAAGGTCTGGGTCTGACGAAAACAGCAGCAGTGGTAGTGGCATTCATATTTAATATATATATTACAGGTAAAGTGAAAGTGGTCAGGTTTGACAGGATCAAGGCTGATTGGAACTTGAACGTAGGAGATTTAGAATACCGAAATCAAGTATATTATTATTATTAATAAGATAAAGTAGTCAAAGAACCGAATTAATACATACGCAATACATCACATAGGTACACACATTATGCTGCTTTTTTTCGTTTTTTCTAGCATACAATTATAGAAAATGTAATTAAAAATAACACGTACTGCATAATATATCATACAGGAATCTAATAGTGGTTTCGCCTGAAACTTGTCCTGGACAAAATAGATGTTTCGAAGGGCAGGGTAGTGTACATTAAATATGCCTTTTGCCTTGTAAGTATGCTGAAAATTTATCTTATTTCAGATTTTCTAATTTACTTATTCAAATGATTTTTTTTATCTCTAGTACATTTTCAAGCATACTTTAAAAAATACTCAATCTCAATCTAGTCCGTATACGAAAATTGTAAAACATCTTGTTAAATGATTTTACGTAAGGGGGGCTTTGTAAGACACATATTATGTCGGTGCAGCATAGTTAGCAGTTTTGAATGATTAGATCTCTCATAGACAGCTAAATTCGTCACAACAATTATTTTTCACAATATCGTGTGGAGGTGAGAGTTTAAGCAATAATTAGTGGATGGAGGAGCGCAGGATTTCCTAGTTCTATTATTATTGATGGGCTCGTCTATTTTGCAAGCCTTATTGCCTTCCATTACCATAATGTTACAAGGAAACGTGAGAGTTGAGATGATCAACAAGTATTACTACTATATGCGATAAGAAAAGGTATAAAACTATAAAACAAAAATGATTAAAATACTGTATATTATGTAAGTGAATACATGTTCATCATAATATTAATATTATAATAACAATATTATTGTTTGGAGTAGTAATTTCGTGTTGAGTAACTGAATGACATGGAGAATTTAACCGTCTGAGAAAAATAACTGACCGCAATAGTGCCTATAATTTTAATTATTAGCTAAAAATAATTTGGTCGCATGAACACTTAAAAGCCTTGATTAAAATATTATGCAAAATAACAAAAGCGAAGGTTTGCGAATTTGTACAAATTATATGAACTAAAATATTTATATTTTCACAAGTTTTAATCAGGGCATGAAGTGGTATTTATATGGTATTGTCTATGCTGATGAAGTTACTAAATAATCATTGTCAACAACTTAACTGGAAGAAATTAAACATGTGTGAGTGTATATTTAACTACCTTGGTCCACAGTTGTTACTGGATTAATGTGAATTCGATAATTAAAAATGTCCGTGTATAATAATTAATATTAATATGGTTTTCAATGTTGTGAATCTCTCCGGAAACTAATCTTATTTTTAACTCCACCTTTGATGTTCTTTACAAATCATGCTAAAAATAATAATTACATGACAAAAAATACTGTTTTTCGCCATCTATCTGTCAACCTTATATTGTATACCAACCAATATCTTTACATACCTTAATTGTGACTATGCATGTAAGAATTTATTTTCACTTTTTCTTATAATTTAGGATGTTTCTTTTTTTCTTGGCAAACGGAGAGGGAATCTTCCGATGAAAAACAAATGCGACTAAACTTTTGAAAGTGTTCAGCAGAAACTCATCCGGTCAACTCTGTGAGTACCAACAACACAGATTCGGAAAAATGAAAGTAACGCTTTCATTTAATTTTGGTTTGAAATTCCAACTTGGAATGGGTAAAAGTCTCTATTATACATATTAGATGATCAATTCTCAATTATATCTTGAAAATGACAAGTACTAAAAAAATCCACAAGTGTGCAATACACAAAACCCAAAAANATTCTCAATTATATCTTGAAAATGACAAGTACTAAAAAAATCCACAAGTGTGCAATACACAAAACCCAAAAAATTTTATATAAATTATGAATACTCGACGACGACATCCGATAATACACTAAAAAACTTCGCAATAAAATAAAACATTTTTAGTCTTTAATGCTTTAATTAATGATAGATACATAAAATATATGTAAAAATGACAAAATGTATTTTCATTCAATGCTTTTTTGCCTGTTTATCAAAGATATATAAAAATAAAAATATATATTCAAAAAAAAAAAAGGAAAAAAAGAGCTCTTGAAATCCATTACTTTGTGCAGTTTTTTGAATATTTCTTGGTACATCTCATCCATCATTCACATTCTCACATTAATTTATGCGTTATTATTATCAACGTATGAATTTTTATTGTTGTATGCCATGTTAATGCCCACATAATTATAAACTAATTCCACTGAAGCTAGTGAAACTCCTTACCCAGAACTACAAGAAAAGATAATTAATACTGAAGAGCGATAAACAAAAAGTAATTATTTAAGCCATGTCTCAAGATAGCGTTGATTACGAAAATTGATTCAGGCCAATTAAACAATTACTACTATGTACTTAGTAGCACACATTCCATTCCTATCATCGTCCTTGAAACGGAAACTCCCCCAGGTTCCCCCAACTATGTCCCTATAACCTTTACCCGTCCTTGGTCCCCACAACGGTTGCAATCGACTCCCCACTATGATACACGTCTCAACCTAATGCCAAGCCATAAGCCTTGAGTACAGGTACCACACAGGTACAATACTACCTATACTATGAGTTGTTTGGACTTTTAGATTTGAAACTTTGTGCATGAACGTATATTATTGACAAGTTTTGCGTGGGAGTCTTGTCAAGCATGTACAGAAATAAAGATGTTCCGTGTTCCTACTGTGTAGTATTAGTAGTATAGTACGTAGGTATGTGTAGTGTACACACATGTGTATTGTATTTTTGCTACTTGTACAATGATATTACATATATGCAGTTGAACAAGAAAACAAACAATCAACAAAACAAGTCATTCAGTCAGAGAGCAGCTCACATTTGCGTTGTATTATGTTTACAAAACATCTCTTTAATTATTTTGTAATTTTTGTTATTGACGTTAACTAATTTAATGTATTGCAGGCACTCTAAAGAATTCGTTTAGAAAAAATTTACTGAGATTTGGTCACTTGTTGACTTGTAGTGGTATCCTCTACCACGGCCAATACTTGTTTTGTCGATTTTTAATAGGGATCAATTTTATTGCTTTTTTGGCCTTGATTTTGGTCATAAATCTGCTTATTTTACTTCGTACGTACGCTAATATTTTCACATATGTATAGAAAATGTCTGACACAGATGATACAGACGCTCTTTTAACTTGTGACCCTGGAGGTGGGCTACAAAATCTGTTAGGCAAAACAACGGACGGAATATCTAGTCAGATGGATTCTAATTCTGGTGAAACGTCAAGTTACAGTAGTAGTGCAACAGTTAAAAAATCACCCAGCACCGTATCGTCCACTGCAACTACCAGTGCCAACAACGAGTCAAAATTTAATAAAAGTACTAGCAGTGATGACAAGGATGCAAGCAGTATTATTAACGTGAGCGACTATTTTAATTCTGATGGAGAACTTGTTCTCCCGGATGTCTCCCAATTTTTGGACAATGATATCTCAAACGACTTAAAAAGTAGCAGTAATAAAAGTGAGAAAGGAGGTTCCAGCGGGGAAAGCGCTGACTACTCGAGCGATCAAAGTTCCTCAACAGTTGAATGTAACACGGTCGTTCCGTCAACATCAAAGGCTCAGGCTGGTGAAAAAATCCTCAATGAAAAGGGCAGTGATGTCAGTTGTCGCAAAATTCATAATGATAAGAGGACAGTTGTTCAGAAACATAAGTCACCCATGATGAGAAAGGATAGAAAATCCGTTCCAAGGGAAATTCAGCATGAGTTGACGAGGCAGCTTTTACTGGCGAACAAAAACAACCCAGAAGCACAGCGTATTATCGATCACAATGCATCACATATATCTTATGGGGTGCTTAACCTGAATTTAAACGACTTAAAGAATTTTGCGGAAGGGATGTCGCTGTGTGATCTACTTCCTCCTTCCCCCCGAGTTTCAACGTACGTACCAACACAAAATGATAAGGGTGAGCAGGTTTATGTGCGAGCTCCAAACTTTCGTACGCCTGGAGGTTACAAACCTCCAAGCAATCCAAGAAAGTGTCGAGACCTGACGGATGAACAAATTACTGAAGAAGTTCGAAAAATGTATGCTTTCCCTGACGAGGATGATGTCACAGAAGAAATTTCGGACAGTAAGGAGAAAACTAAAGTTGATTCGTCAACACCAAAAGAAGGAAATATTCGTACAGCAACAGAAGCTAAGCTGGGGGGTGAAAAGAAACCTACCGGAGATGGAGAACGAGTGAAAGTTGATTTTAATTTTTTGGATGGATCACCAGTTCCCAATGAGTTTGGAAAGGGAAAGTCGGGAAAACCTATTAAAAGAAAGCTTTTAACAAATGGTGGAAATATCTGTGGCGGAACCGTTGGAAGTATACCAGACCTTGGATTTGGTCTTCGTAATCTAAGCTCGGATGAAGTGAAAGAACCTTTGGTTGAGCAGAAAGTAACATGGACCACTGGAAGAAGTCATTTAAATGAAAAAGAATGTGGATCCGCCAAAACTGTAAATGTAAGTACTGGCACTTCATCTGGATTCTCATTTGGTTTTGGGGAAGCTGACACGTTTTCACCTATAAAACCATTAGATGGTAATGGCACTGGTGGTAATCATCACGAAATTTCAAATGTATTCCAGTCTCAACGAATGCAACCTAGTCCAGACGAGCATTTACTCGAAGGAGATAATAATAACTCGAAGCAGGAGGAATGTGATAAAGAATTCAAAAGTACCAACGTTGATTCAAATATTCAAGCCGCTTCAGGTACAGGTTAAATTTATGTGCATTGATAATGTAATGTCACAATGTCAGCCTTTGCTGTGTGGATGGTATAGAAACTTCAATCTGTAAAATTGTTTCAATTTATTTTACTGTGTATAATTTTCAGAAAATGGTGAAAGCCGAAGGCTGAATGTTGAAACACACGTTATCTGTAAACTATTATCTAATGAACCAGTTCCCAAAACTAAACTATCCGCACCGAAGCGTCGCCTCATTCGAAAAGCTGCTTCCAAGTATCGCGGACTTACTTCTCCAATGGGATCAAGAGAGATTACTGGTACTGTTAATATCCCGCCCACGTCCTCCGTTGCGTCAGATTTGGCAGAAATATTAGGGGAAATCGATATCCCGTCTGACGAACTTGAATCTTTGATTGATAATTTGGACGATTCTGATATCCCTGAGGCAGTAGGATTTCTTGATGTAGTGGATACTGTTGACGGAAATTTAGTAGATGCATTGTCACATCTAAAGCTGGATAATTGGAAAAGTAGAAGTGACGATACATTTGCTGAAAAGTTTCATAATGAAAAAATCAAAAGAGAGCAATGTGAAAAGGAATTGCGTAATTTACAAGAAAGCTTTTTAACTGAAAAGCAACAGAGCGCAGTATTGGAAGGAACGTTAAAAAGGAGAAATGCAATGCTTGTGCAAATTACTGTTGCTTTCAACCGGGTCTGTAAAGAGTGGACAAAATTTGATACAGATAACAAGGCGGCCGTCAATAAGTTACAGAGAGATCAAAAAATACTGGCTGCTGCCTGCAAACATTCCAGAGATAGAATTTCTCACTATGAAAAGGAGCTTCATGACACGCTTGAAATGGCTGAGTCCTTCAAGATCAAAATCAATGATGTGCAAAAAGAACGTGATGAGTCTATAATGCTACTTAAGGAGACCAATAACGAATTGGAAGGGAAGATAGCCAAATTGAAGGAGAGTATGCAACATTTAAAGGTGGGTCAACTAAAATTCAATAAGATAGTCATTTCATTTCAAAATTAACCATGAAAAATATTTATTCGTTATTGTCATTTAGAATGAACGGGATGCGACATTAAGAGCTTTGAGAGAGGCACAGATCAAACTTGATGAGGACAAGTTTACTCTGGAAAACATGGAGTCACAACTAAAAGTTTTAGAAGATAGGGACATGGAAAATGTTCAAAAATATCAAGAGCTATTACAAGCGAAAACGCAACAAGATTCCCACTTTATGGAGGCCATGAATCGTAAATCAGAGCTGGAAAGTTTAGTGATTAATTTAAGAGCCGAATTGGAAGTAGAGAAATCATCAAAGGTGAGCATGCTTGTTGATTTTAAGTAAGTTTAAGCTGTTGTGTGGTCTAAGGA
Source organism: Zhuqinia jingwanae (assembly GCA_027744095.1). Taxonomy (NCBI): domain Eukaryota; kingdom Metazoa; phylum Arthropoda; class Collembola; order Entomobryomorpha; family Paronellidae; genus Zhuqinia; species Zhuqinia jingwanae. The sequence goes on along the minus strand of JAHZNC010004611.1, from coordinate 4,161 downwards.
TGAAATGTAGAGACTTGTTTTAATTTATACATTTTTTAAAAGGATCAAATAAAGAAAACTGCACAAGAAGAAGCGGAACGTAAATGTAAAACAGAAGCCGAGAGACTACACGAGTACTACAATAAGAAAGTTCAAGAAATTATACAAACAGCAACAGAGGAAGCATCCACTGCGGAAAAGAGCATGAAAGATCAAATTAAACGAGCATCAGTTGAATCCGAGAGGAGACTGGCAGAGTGTAAAGAGAGGTTATTGTGAAAATTTTCAAAGCTGCATTGCTTACAACATCAATTACAGTACAATCAGTACAATTACCTTTTCTTAAGATAATTTCCGTAATGAGAAACCATTTATTTGTTTTTATTCGCAGATTTCAAAGAGAATTGGAAGTATTGAGATCGAAATACGAGGCGGAGATTGACAAACTGAAGCGTGAAAATCTTCATAGGCAATTGCTAATTTCATCGGTAAGTCCAACATTTATGATATTTCGTACATTATTATATGCATATTATTATTTTATTTTTTTATATATCTCTAAAAAGGCATGACGGTAATGAAAATAAAATGGTATTTCAATAGACAGTAAAGCAGCTTCAGCTCGGTGAAACAACAAATCTTGATGTCAACCCGCTAACAGTTCAACCAAGTAGAATTTTACACAACAAGAAAGATATACTAGATGCTCTCAAGTCTCAAACTTGTCAAGATGCCAATGAAAAGTATAAAGGAAGTGGTATTTCAAACATAACAAAATTCACGTTAGATCAACTCCCTTCACATGTTCCAGAACAACATCAAGTAGGCTCGTTGAATAAAGAAAATGGTATAGGACAGCAAAATGACATACCTTTTGAAACAGGAAATGCTTTTGTCCGATATAAAACTTCAACCCCTATTGATTCTCGCGTAGGACAGCACAGCACTGTAGAAGTAAATGCGGGTGGAGATTACCGGAGAAACATAATCATCGGAAACCAAACTGCAAGTAGCGATGGGCGGTCAAGGGCGATTTTAGATAAGGTTCGTGGAGAAAAATCGGTACATATCGGCTATAGCACTGAAAGCGTAGATTTCAAAAATGTTCTATCTCACATTTTAGAAGCTCCTGTTAAGCCCGAGAAAGAACAGCAGATGAGTAGTTTACTGTCAAATGGAAAGTTTTCTGAAAGTGTAGCCGATCCAACACTACTAAAATGTATTCAAGATTTGCTTAAAAGTTATTCTGAAAAACTAAACGACGATGGAGGTAAAAATGGAGACAGCTCTGCCTCCTCGGTTGCTTCAGTCAGTGTTGGAATTAATATTGAACATAATGGTGTGAATAAAAATGAAGTTGAATGTTCTAATAGTAGTAACAGTGAAACCGACAGAAATCAACAATTAAGTAGTACCTCTGATGATAGTCAACGCCAAGCTTGTCACAGCAGTAGGTCAGATTCACGAAAGTCCTCTAAGGCAAAAATTGATGCTTCAAATATACAGTGCAGTTCCCAACTGAAACCACCATGGAAGTAAATGGTAAACATTTAGTCAGTCACTCTCACACACACACACAGTTTTCACAACTTTTGTATCAGCTACATAAATTTAAACGCATGACGTAGTAGTGAATATTTAAGCTAACTAACGACATGCTATTGATAAAGGCTTGGAAAATGATATACACACCTAGTATGTAATTTTTTGTTTTAAAAATTGACAGTAAAATTATTATTTTGTAACTCTTAGATTGAGGAAGTGTTTCCTTTTATCTTATTTTTAGTAGGGATTTTTTAAGAAACGGAGTCATATTTTTTTACATTACACGCAGCTTACTACATTTATATTGGGTTTGTATAATATATATTTTGTATCATGTATTTTACTTATGTATTTTAATATATTATGTGTGTTTTGTATAGTTTCGTTTTTTCTTGACATTCCATTTGCATGTTGTTAAAGATTTTTGCAAATAAAAAGTCTACGATTGGTTTTGTAACAGGGTAATAATTTGTTTATTCAAACTTTACAAACGATTTTAGCACCTCACCATATTTCATGTTAAAGTTCATTTCTGCAATTTCATCTCATCAACATTTCTTACAACAATCAGTATTTACATAATTAGTACATTTTTTAATTAGCTGCGAACTGCGCGTACTTACGATCTGCGTAATTAAATACTTCGTACGTTACATTTAATGTTATACAATATTTGTTCTGGTTGTAAGGTGCGTGCTAATTCTACAAGATCATGATTAGAAAAATAACGTCTGCAAAAAGCAAAGAAAGCACATCTACGCAAGAAGAATTCTATCGGAAAGGACCGCTAAGGCGCATCCCAAACCCAATATAATACAACAACTAATAAATCCACAAAGGAAAGTGTTGTACTTTTCGGCGTGAGATGGTCGGTTCTCATGATTTTTCGAGTTGTAATACTGTTTTATGACGTATGCATTCCTATTTGCAATAGGATTAGTTATGTCCATTCGAGACCAAATCACATCTGTAAGAATTGGATCAGAGGTGTGACCGTGGCCCCTGTAGTCTTGCAGTGCAAGGGAAGTCCCATCTTTCCCATTTTCATGAGTCTCTGCAAACCCATTTTTTAGCTTCAATGCTTGCTGCTCCTTTTTGTATATGGTCATTCCCATTGCAATCTACAAAATGTGAAAACCAACCGAATTAAAATAAAGGCATACTATAAAGCAACACACATTATGCATTTAATATTGCTGTCATTTCAAAACTATTAATCGCACCTTGTTCAATTCGAAAGACTGGAGGTCATTTGCATCCTCCTCAAAAAAAACGCTTGGATAAAGAGTTGAATAATCATACGAAGCAGTTATGTTTGCCTGATTTTCTCGTTCCAGAACTGCTACACCTTGTATTCGCTGGAAAAAACATTAACAAAGAACAATTATACTATTTAATAATACTTAACATTTTCAGGTTTTGACACACTATTTCGGGGGAAAATTATGTATGCAGTTATTGATTTTTATCAGTTTACCAGCCGGTTTTTACTGCATGAATTCTTTTGAACTCCATTTGCTGGTTTTATGATTGTGTTATCCATTTTCTTTCTGATTGGTGAGTAAGGAGTCCCAGTCAAAAATTACTTTTGATACAAAAGAAAGGCAAATTATCCACGCAAGAAATTATTATTTCCACAAAATTAACGTATATATTTAAGAACTGAAGAAAATAATTATTCTTGTTTGGATGTGTGGTCTGTTAACAATAAAAAGAACTAGAGCTAAAAGTCATTCCACTTATTATTTCACAACCAAAGTCCATCAGTCTCAATTGGTCCCTTTCTCCCCCTGACTTACATACTTACATCTCCTTCAGCGAGTACTGGGGTTATAAAGAAGAGAACCAGAAGAAAGCTAACCGAAACAAAGACTGTTAACATCAAAACATAGGTAGAGCTGTTTCACTGTGAGCAATAGTATTTAGTATTTAAATTAATTTATTTTACGTTTTAACTTGCAACGTTTGTACACGGAACTATCACCACCACCTGTATTCATATCTTTTGTGATTGTTTTTTTGTGATGCAAATACAATTAGGTAATTTACAATGCAAGTGTACGCAAATTACATTATTGCTTTCCAGTTTTGTCATTCAACAGCTAATCCACCACATCCAATGACCTCATCATACAATATAATAGAAATATTAAAGAGCAAATTCAGTTTGTAAACCGCTTTATCAAAATTATTAATACCTAATTGTGTATATAGAAAAGTCATTACTTATGACTCATGATGGTTTATCTACTAAAACCCAAACCGCAAGTAATAAAAGAGATAAAAAGGTTTTGTTCAGCAGGCAATTTGGCTTTATGTAATCAAGTCGTACTAAACCTAATATATTCTCTACATTGTTCAATACAATGTTGGATTTTTTCGGATTTTTGGATTTAGTTGGGTTTGCATGTTTTATGATGACTTTCCCAACAAGCTGTATCATAAATAGTGCATAATTTACATTTTTACACCGTGAACCAAATAATACTTCCTCTTTGTTGAAGAGTATATAAGAGAAACTACAGAAATAGTACATTACACATAAAACACCCGTCTCACATGGCCCCATTTACCAATCTCTGCAAATTGTTGACATATCTACCTACATCACAGCTACACGTCGTGTTAAATTATGAA
>JAHZNC010004610.1:0-13543 GCA_027744095.1 Zhuqinia jingwanae | reverse complement strand
AAACATGGCTGGAAACTGGAACTTCCCGCACATAAATTCACTTTCACTAACACCAAACGAACCAAGCTAATTGATTAATGTATTAGACTTTTACTGGAATGATGCTAGTGATATAGTGATATATAGCTTATTGTTAATACTTTTAATAGCTCAGAAACAACATATATTTGTATCAGCGGGATATACTTTCTTAAGTTATCTTTAACTTTATTGCAGTAATATTATGTCTTGTGTGAAAATACATTTTCGGCCGACAGGACCAACTTATAAAAGGCGTACTAACTTATATGGAACAAGGCAAAAAAATCAAAGGCCCCATACAGTCAGTTGTTAATTTTTGAAAGTTTAAATTTTATATAGCTTATCTGTCTATATTTACTACTTACATATCCTCGTATGGTACCCAATATTTGTTTGTATAACAAGCCACCATGTACATTAAATATTTTAATGAATAATACTAGCATGTCACTCCTGTTATATTGATGCGTTTTCATGCAGTCATATAATATTTTAAATGATACCTTAACCCTACACAAACTTACTGGTATAGTTTGTGTAGGGTTTTATATCGAGTATTTTTTTTATAATACTGTACCCCACGCATAATGTGCGATAAGATACTGAACTAGAAAATATTAGATATATTATACCCAATATAATTTTGAAATATTGTAACTAGTACTGCTTCCAGCTGCGCGTGTGGTTCAGTTTTCAGTATATATGTATTTAGTTACACTTTGATGAACGTGATGTTTGAGTAAAATGCTTGCAAATTTACTGGATTGTGTTCGCAATACCCCAGTATAAAAGCTATATGTATGTATATGTATATAGGTAGGCAGATAGGTTTCACATTGTTATCGTTAAATATGATACACACTACACTACACACAGATATTGCTATATTATACTATTTATGTAGTTCCATCACTTAATAATAATAGGTTGGTTTGCAAAATGTATAGGAGAAATCCTTAATTCAATCTTTTCCTTCCTTCGTTTACTTCTTTCTGTTAACCCCCTGTCGTACTTTATGTTCGACCTAATAAAGCAGTAATATCTTTTATGGCAACCGTTTCGGTTTGAAACTGCCGACATCAGCGAGCAAACTCGCTGTTGGGAACATCTTAATTGGTTTTCCCTACCCTTATTTCACAACATCATCGTTGACTATATTTGGGTAACACACACACAAGCATCCACAATGAATACTCAACTATATGGCAACATAAAGCATAATATTAAGTACAATTTTGGCGCTTTTACATCAAGAGCAAGTACGAAGTGTACCTATACATATCATATAACTGCCTATACCTATGTATATATTTATTTATGACATATATGTACGCATGTATCTATTTATAATATTTAATAAGCTTATACACTGTAGTAGTAGCGACATTCATACATTTCATTTTAGTTTTTCTTTTGAGAAATTGAAACGAGACTATTCCGAGTATTTCATATATTTTTACAAGCTGTAAAGAGAGTTTTTACTATTCTTGCAAGCAACGCAGAGCATCTTCTTGGAACACATTTTTTCCTCTTTTTGTAACTCAAATTTTTTCCTTTCACATTTACTTAAATCCGAAATGAAGCAACACACAACACAGGGAATAATAAGTTTGATGATGAAACATGGTTGGATATATATATAATATATATATATTTTACGACTGAATTCAGTCATGTAAAAGTATGCATGAACGCTTGATGAAGTCATTTTGTTAGTGTTACGCAGGCTAAACGATTTTAATGATATCTACCATTCCAAATACAGGAAGATGAAGAAGGAAAGTAGAGACACCCTTTCCTTTTTATAGTAGTCATTTGGTACAATAGACAAAAGTCTATGCATAATATTATATTATATATGTACCTGGTTTATATTACTCTTCCTCTATTTTCCATCCGACTCTGGCTGGTTTAGCAAAAGTGAAAATGATGAATATAATGTATATGTATATGCGTGTGTATCATCCAATTTACCCACGATATTATTTTACTATCATTGACTTTTCTCCCGTAAAAGCGAATAAGTCTTCTTTTGATGAAAAAAAGCATTCAGGGAGAAAGCGGGGGAAATCAACAGAGAAAACGGAAGTTTGAGTTTATTGCTATTCTCCGCCTCACTTTCTCAAAAACTTGTACATTTTGCTAATGTATATAATGCTCCGTCGCTGTACCACTGCTACTCACTCCTGCTTCCTGCTAATTCAACATGCCCTCAATATATTTTCTTTTGTATGGGTTCCTCCTTCCACCATAGTTTTTAACTGGGCGTTTTTGACTCTCTGTTTACCGAACTATGAACGTGGGATAACTTTCTACTACCTTCTTCGATATCTTTATATGTGTGTATACCACCGACGAAGTTAGTATATTTATAGTAGTAATGTGGCATCACCTTTCGTTCAAGAGCTTAATATCATCGAGTTGAAAATCAAAGAAAACAAAAAAAAACAGAAAATGAACAAACAAATAATGGTCATCTTCAAAAAAGACGTTTTGATTCAATATTTACAAACAATGAAGGACGCAATAACTTTTCGACCCTGAGATTTTTTTTCAAAGACGTTACGTGTATGTCAAGCATTTGTTGTATAAGGAGCTAAAACAACAAGAGAAACAAAAATTGTCATGAATTTCTACCTGACTTGATTTACTTGTGAAATATGGCATGATGATAACTACCTATATTATATTCACAATCACAACCCTCGCCCACTCAGATATATGCGCAACCATATACAATTACATCCTTGGGCAATAATATCATGTAAAATATATGTATATTGAAAACTAGATAATATTTGTAGGTGTATACACACAAGTTTGTTCCATTCTCTTCTTCTTCGTCGTCGTCTTTCCCTCCATGCCACTTCCTTTTCTTCATTTTCGTTTCCTGTATAACGTAGTGAAAATCTGATGTCTCAAAAGTTACAAAAGTAAGTAAATTTAATTTCCGGGTTTGTAGATTCAGAAAATGAGATCGATCGGTATTATCATGGGAGAGGAATAAGAAATATAGTAAGAAGAGTGAAAGGGAATTGGTACTAGTAAAGTTAACTTAAATATATTATTTTGGCTGAAAGGATATGGCGTGTGCCTTGAACAAAGTTTTTGGTTGCTGCAATGCGTTTTGCATTGGCGGGACTTTTTTTTACCCAGAACGACACATTGTTATCACTGTCACACGATTCGTGCATGCAAAACAGAAAAGAAGAGGAGCAGCAAAGCAAAAGCAATGTATGTTCGTATACTCCTGTCACATTGTTACCCTCGTATTTCCTTTATTTATTTAATTCTGAAAACGTCAGCCAGTTTGGAAAAGCACACTTTGAAATCTTTGCACATTATATTACTTTCCATAAATTCGGCAAAAGGGAGAGAAGCAAGACGACTGATAATTTTCAACCAAATAACATAACAAGATTTCCCATGCATAAAGTTATATAAACCTAGATTTTGCATGATTGCAATCTTATACCTATGTTGTATGATTGTATGTAATATCATATCCCATGTAATTTTATGGCACTTTGCAAATTGTAGGTATACAAGTAGGTATTTATAATACTTTGAAGTAGTAAAATATCTAAATAAATATTAATATTACAAAATCATGTGAAGTGTGTGATTCCATGTGAGACTTGTGTGCCTTGTCCCTCAGTTCCATTCCTCTCTGCTCAGTCACTCATATGAGCAAATACTACTAGTAGAGTGGTCCTGCTAGTAGTAGTAATAGTAGTGGCAGTAGTAGGAGTAGTTGTAGCTGAGCAGACGATACGAGATAGTTGTAAATACAAAGAGAGTAGAAGATGAGAACGAAGCTCGTTCCACGAATAATAATACACTAACAGCAACAGCAGTAAATATAGTGGCGAGCAAAATGTGGCACACACAACCGTGAAGCAAATATGCTGACAGAATTATAATATCCCTTAGCAAGCAAGCAAGAGTAAATGAAAAAGCACAGAGAAAAGAAAGAGCGAAATACAATAAAGTGTTTGCTCACAGGAAGTCATCATCATCAATGCACAAAAAAACTCACTTGTGATGATGAGAAGACGATTCAAGAATTTCATTTCAATACAGAGAATGCATCAATTTACTTACAGAAGCGTTATTGCTCAAGAAGGAAACTGTGCACAGTCCCAGCACACACACATGCCGACATAAATACATACAACATAATGATATAGACGCAACAACTAGAATGGAAAGTCACAATGATCACGATGATGATATCAGCAGCAGAGCTCTTATTTAAATTTTGAAAAGAGGAACAATTTTGAGCCCAACAAATATTACATGTATAAAACTCTGGCACAAATGAACCTCCACTATAAAGTAAGGCGTTCTCTAATACTTTTTTCCCTTTCGTAAAATATACAAAACTTTAGAAATAGACGACACATCAACTTTTTTTGCTTTCTCTCGTAACGAATACTTATTGCTTAATAATAATAAGGAAAAACGAGGAGTTTGTAACAATGACGCTACTTTAAAAACGTATATACAAAATATGCACAATACATACATATGCATAGAGTTTTTATTTTGAAAAATACAGAGAGAGAGAGAGAGAGAGTTGAACTAGATTCACACAACAAAAACTACCTAGTAACTTCATTTTCACAACTTGCTGCTGAGACTGGGTGAAAGTATGAGAAAGTCAGAGCATGGGCTCTGGCTTTCACCATTCCATATACAGAAAATACATGTTTCTTCTATTACACCAAGAGTGTATATATATTTAGCAATAATGTCTCAAAAAATAAGTATAAAGACTAGGGAGATTTAAAAGAGATGTTCCAGAAAAGTGAAAAGATTATTAGCTGCGTTGTTGTGTGGATGTAACGTAAAATGCCAACATGTATGTGTGTGTTGAGTGTGTGTGCGTATAATATGTATATATGGAAGTATGTAGGCATATACAGAGATATAATGAAAACAGAGAACAAAGCTAACAACATTTTCCATGATCCACTTTTCCTTCAAAATGAAATTCTCTTGCACAAGAGGAGAGAGTGGAAAAGGAGAGAGAGAGAGAGAGGAGGGTTTTGGGAGAATAGGGAAAAGCTGGAAAAATAAAGGAACTTGTTTGTATATAAATAAGGCTACATAAATAGAGAGAGAGAGAGAGAGGGGGAGGAGGGGAAAGGACGAAGCACATATTGCGCGACACATCAGAGAACAACTTCTTTAATGAACTATAAATGTATTTCCTTGTGACTTGTGAGTTAAAACACAATAACAGGAACGACAACAAGAACAACAACAGTTGCGTTGCTGCTGCGAGCAAACAAAAAAGCAACCGACGACGAAAGAATGGACAAAGGTGTTCCTTTTTCCTTTTTTACTACGTCCTTGTTGTTGGAATCCGGACATGAACGTAAAGTTCATTTTCTCTTCTTCTTTTTTTCTTCGAATTTAATGGCCACTTTGTTCCGATTGAATGCATTGTAATTTGGTATATAGGGTCTCTAACAAGCACATGCAATCAAAGATCTTTTCTTATTTTTTTACTTCCTTCACTCAAGTCGTTATTGTTGTTGTTGTAATTCCTTTTTTTAAACTCTATAAAGTTTGAATTGACCGTTTTCCCAGCGCTGCTTCTACAGGATTAAAAGAAAAAAGTGCAAGTGGTACACACGTTTCTGTTGCCTACAGACATGCACGCATGTCACACGGACTAGATTGGATTGTGAGCTTTTTTGATAGTAGTGTAGTAGGACAATGCAATGATGTACATAGATTAGAGAGCCATTATAAATTGGGCATTGCTTTCCCATAAAGATTGTCAGATTAGTAAATTTTTATGTGAATCGTAACACAAAAACATAATTGCAATCTCAATCTCACATTTATATTGAAAACACTTATTCAGGCGAAAACACAATTACTATCAGTCGAAAAAGTTCCCTACTTGCTGATTTCGATTGTTCGGCTCTCTCATGGTCATTCATTTGTTTACCACTTTTGCAAAGAGATAGATAAAAAAGCGCTTGTTTGCCTTGTTTGCCGAACTAGTTTTTTCTCTCAAATGTTACGTAAGAAAATAACATTCAATACTTTTGTTGGGTTAAGGGCGAAAGAGTAATCTAGGAAGACCTAATGTGCATTGATAAATTCAAGTAAAAATGGAACGGAGGAATCTCTACGGTTGACTCGACAAAAGAAAAAGGGTATCATTTATCACCAGAACAAAATCCGTGCCATATGAGCGTGCATGTTATATAGTATAATATATAGTACTATATATACAATATATAATACACATAAAAGTTATATGACCAACAAAGAAAAGTTGTCCCTTTTACAAACACCACCACCACCATCCAACAACGTTGATTTAAAGGTACCTACTCACACATAAAAAGCGTTATAGGTATATATATATACGTGCTTTTCTCCAACTTTTAAACGTAGAGAGTAAAAAATCGAAGGATCCTCAGATGATCGCTGAAATCATTACAATTTCTCTTCTTCTTTTGTGTTGCTGGATAAATACACATGTATCCCCAAGGCCCTTTCTCGTTGCGAAAAAACATCTTAAAACTTTTTCGAAGGCTATGACTCTTACACACCAGCAGTTTAGGTAACAGTTAAAAAAGACAAGGAGGTTGGAGAGATGTGTCATGTTAGAGGATATATATGATGGTAGATTTGTGGTAATCATTTAACTTTCAAATCAGCACATTACCCATTCTCTCTCTCTCTCTCTACCTCCCTTTTATTTCTATCGAAAAAGAAGAAAAAAGTTGGTTGGCATAAAAAATGTATATCAGTAGAGATAGATAGATCGCATACACGAGGATTACCCCTACCCGTATTTTTTCCCAGAGTACCACCACCACCACCACCTCCAACGCCAGCATCTTTTCATTTCATTTTTCCAAGGGACATTACCAGCAGTACCATATATGTATTTTGTAATGCTAGGGGTATGTAATAAGTACAGTATATAGTAACATCTAAAAGAATCATGTCGGGTTTCCTTCATGAGGACAAAGTTAGCTGTTGCTCGAGTAGAGAAAAAAAGGTAGAACGAATGATAATGACGGTAAGTATTAAACACATATACATACATACATATATAGACATAGATTCCAGTATCTTTTCTATTGGAATATAATAATATAATGCATGTACGTTAAGTGCATAGGGAGAACAGTAGAAAAGTGTTTAAGTAGAGGAAAATATAATAAGTATTGTACTCGGGTTTTACGACGAGAAGAATACGCCGGATGAGTTCATTGAATTGAATCTCTCTACTACAAAAGGAAACGAAAGGAAATGAAACGATGAAAAGGGACTATAGTAAAATATCGCAGATGGAGAAGCAAAGGATATTTAAGGAAAAACAAGTACGAGTATAAAAAACTAAGTATTACACTATTATTGGACGATTATGTACATATTATACTTTATTAAGATAATGTTCATATTGTTATTATAGGGCTTCAATTTGATCATCAGCAAAGTGTCTATAGTATATCTGAGAATACATACATATGTTCATATATACATGCATTGAATATTTAGGTATACTGCGAACACCCATAAGTTCATTCTTGTTGAAATTGATTCTATTTGAAAGAATGAATCTACTACACACGTATGTAAAAGGAGAGAGAAAATACATTTTTAATGTGAGGATCGGTTTGGATCAATAATTTCCTTAAGAAATCCCACCCAGTTTCAGTTTTCTCCAAAATTCATCCCAACATCAGCAGCGTCATCATCATAATTCAGTATTCTAATGAGGTCCGCCAAACATTTTCTATAGCTTCATCCCAAATGGCCTAGCAAGTCTCATTTGCCCTTTCACGTGGAATGCTAATGTGGAATGTTCAAGTTTTAAAAACATGTACGTATATGCGGTAGGTATGGTATACCATGTTAAATTGTTCGATCTAAAGTAATGTGTAGAGAGAGAGAGAGTGTGGTCGCCACTTTTCCCCTGGTTGTTTTTTATATGTCGGACAAAAATAAAGATAAGATTTTTTTTCTTTGCTCTTTACCCTTCTCTTTTACTAAGTTGTTATTAATGAAGAACCGTCAAGTTCTAATAATCCGTAAGTAAAAAGCACCCAACTGACACAGAAAGCAAACCAGCAGAACTCTGTGGATTTATAGCTTGAGTGTAACATACATAAAATGACATGCAGGTTTATGGTTATACTTTTGTATGAAGATTTTTCTTCTCTCTCTCTCTCTCTCTCGACGCATATAAATATTCTGGGACAATAGCAAAGTTACAAATTCCCTGTCAAATAAAATTACCACTTTTGTTGCTTCCTTTTTTTATGTACATAAATATAAAACTAAAACTATTAGCTGTCTATATATGCAGTCCAACGTGTAGTAAAACACATTTCTATTTGTATAGAGTAGTAAAAGTGGAAAAGCAGTTACACAAAAAGTCACACATGCTCAACAAATACACGTTTTTGATTAATGAACATTTTTACAACTATAAATACTGGTGAAAAGGCAAATAAGCAGTCAACCAAACAACTAGAGCTGAAACTGGAAGCAAATGTTTGGCATAAAATTTGATTTCCGTTGTTGAGCGGAAATTTGTGTTGTAATAACAAAAATTACTCCCCTACCTCGAAATCGTTTACTTTGCTATTCATTTTCAAACTGAGTGAATTTGAAAGGGAGCATCATATATGTAAAAAAGTAGGGGGTTGAAAAAGTAATATTCCTCGCTTTCATCAACAGGCAAAATTTTATTTGAATAAATACAAACACATATGTACATATATGATAACATGTATAGGTAATATATATATATATATACGCCCTCGACGTCAATGAGCATGATATATAATATTACGATGCGTGTTCATAAAATTCATATTGAACTCATAATATATTTGCTTCATTTATACACACACATGGCATTTACTGGCTCATAATAAAACGGAATTTTAGCTTGAATCCCTCGTATTATTAAAGATTTGTTTAGAGGCATACATTTTTTTGAGTGCGTAATGTTTGACTTGAGCACTAACTTAATTTTTTTGAAACATCTAATGTGAAATATCGTGAAATTTCCTACCATCATCTTCACGATTATCACCCACAAATTTTGTTTTTATCGTGGTGATGTAGAACCGTACAATATGTGGAAATACAAGATTTTGTCAAATCTGAACAAAAGGATATTATACTTTAATGTATATACGTATGTTCAGAAGCGGAACCTAAATCCTCTTCTTATTCCGTGTTTATTGCAAAATACTTATGCGCACTAACAATAACTTGTATTATCACTACAGAAAAATCTTGTATCGACACAAACACACGCAGCAAGAAGCACACAAGTTTTTTTTTGTAGCAGTGATTTTACGAGCTGCTTCCAGTTTATTGCCGTCATAATCAATAATTGACAAAAAGGGACTACATCTGTGAGCTATTTACAACACACTTCAGGAAGCCGCCTGGCTTTATCATATTATTATGAAATGGCATTTCCCTTGGCTCAGCTTTGCTCGTTGTGCCTATTATCCTTTTTCTTATCAAAGCTGTTTTCTTTTCTTTTTGCCAGTTTTAGTGGGAGTACATACACAACAACAGCAGCAGTAGCAATATGAAAAGTACGTAAATTCAGCTAACATTACAACGACACAAGCTGTAACAAAAGACCATACGGACGACAACATCGTTCCTACGTCGTCGTTGACAAAAAACTCTCCCTTTCAACAAAATATTTTTTTTTCACAGATAGCAACATACCTAAGCTTGCTCTTAAAAATAACGAATGACACACTGTTTCACTATTAAAAAAATTTCACATAGGTACATATGAGTAGGTATACATACATAGGATGTTTTTAGAGTTAAGTCTGAAATTATATGCCGTCAAATTTATTTTGGATGTTGTTAGTTGAAGTAGAATATAAAGTCGTTGATTTTTGCTTTCGCATGCATATGTGTATACTCGAGAGTGTTTTTTCTCTACCACCAAACAGTGAGTTAGTTGTTTTTTCTAAAGTTTTTTCTTCTTCAACATTTTCATTTCACCAGCTTCCAATAATCTAGTACTGTTCCTTAAAGATACATACATCCGAGTAAAAGGAAACGACGAGATGTTAAAAAAATAAGACTTTCTCAGCAAAAGTTAACCACAAAATGAACGGAACAAAAAAGTAAACTTTGGGATTTGCCCTTTTGCCCTATCTCCCAGCTTCGTCATCATCATCATCCTCATGATCATCCTTGCGCGTAACACAACGGCAACCACCACGCCAGCAGCTTATCAATCCATCTTTCACTAATCCATCCATACTTTTGAAGGGGGTATGTGTGATACCAGAATGTAATGAATTTCACAGAAAAAATTCACTCCCTTTCTTCTCCATCTCACATATGATACATATACATGTTACTACAAACATGCTATGTACACATGTACATACCTACATACATTCGTATTTTTAAAAGTATATATATTTTTCTCTTTTCTTTCTTTCGTTTTCTGTTCTACACTATCTATCTAAGAAAAGTCTAAAAAAAACTTCAATTTAGCATTTGAAGAGTGAAGAAGGAAACCCAAAAGGGAAAACTTTCAAAAGGATTACGTAGTATTAAATAGTCCAGATGGACGTCAACGTCAAGACGAACAACTATACACTTTACTAATATGCCTTCTGGAACTCATTTTGGAGTATGTGCACACACAACTGTGTGTTGTACATACTTTAGTGTTACTGATACAGAGATGATGATGATGGCAACTCCACACGTTATACACAGTGGTGCCATTGCCTTTTCATTGTTGAATAGAAGCAGCCAAGAAGAAGACATGCATTCAACTCATTTCGTCCAAAGTCTAAAGACATGCATGCATGCTTGTATGTAGGTATCTATGTATATAGGTAATATACTTTTTTTAAAGATACAAAAGCATGCAGAGGCATAATGTGAGCTATGAGCTTATCCATTAGGTATTATTCGTTATATATATTGTGTTGCTGGGAATGAGAAAGAAGCTTTGCATCCATTTAGCAGGATTTTCTTGTAAGCTCCCATAATGTACACGCTTTCTTTTCACTTTTTTTAATCAATCACTTTTTCATTTGCAAGTCCGCTTCTTCTCTTGGCTTGAAAAAAAGGAACATGTATATATATACAACAGAGGAGGAAGACGAGGAAGCTTCATATAGCTGATGGCAGCAGCATGAAATGAAGGATTTGAGTCGTCTTTTTCCACTTTGGAATTAGCGCTGCAGCCAGAGAGAGAAGAATAGTTTTATAACCTTGTGTTTAGTTTCACACTACTACTGTCAGTTTTGTGTAGAAATTCAAAATTACGTCCAAAACTTTATATTGCTTTTTTTTGTTAATATATAATGTAGGAGGAGGTAGGTATATGTATAAACATTATCTCATGATGCTCACGTTCTCTCTAATAATAATTATGATATAACGACGCGTGTGTTTACTCTGACGCTGCTTTCTGCAATAATGTCCTCTGTACGTGTGTTGCTATCTGCGATAATGAATATTTCACTCTCTCTCTCTCTCTCTCTCTCTTCATTCTCCATTTTACATTATCCCACTTTTTGTTTGATCTCAAATGTGAAGTGAAGAGATTGGATACCTTTTTTTTCTACCACACATATTGCCTTTCAGAGCTTGTCTCTTTTAAACAATGCTATCAGATTGTATACAAAAAATCCTTTAAAAACAATGAAACTTTATATACCTACGTATATGCATGGATGTATGCGATAGTAGTGGCTTCTGCCATATTCATTGTTTTTTAATATGTTGTAGTTAAGCTGGCATCATTAATTATTCTTGTCGCAAGAGCCCAGAGAGCGATAGGGAGAGGGGGGAGATTACTCCGCTACAAAAAACTATTCTCGTGTATCCATCAAATAATAAAATTCCTAATCTGCGGAAATTGATTTGAAACAATACAGTGTGTAAACTGTATACACTATGTTTTCATCCATATCCACAGTACAGACTTTTTGTTTTGCTGGCTCAAAGTTGGATTTCCCAACATCATCAAAATCTCACAGTCAGTCACACAGACACGCAGTTGTCATCTTATGCCTTCGAAAACATCTGCTGCCGGTATTGCGTTTTTCTTCTCTATCTCTCTCTCTTTCATGAAGAAACGACACTCTATTCAATACACAAAAGCTTCGCAGTTTTTTTTCTTCTTTTTTGGTGAAATTTATTGTCCTCTGGTAAGTATTTAAGCTACGAAGCTTTTGAAAAGTATTTGATTCATTTTAAGGATTCTTTTGATGATGTAACGCGCTATATACTACTATAATATGCTGCATGCTATTACAGCACACCTTTTCATTTATATGGACAAAGTTTCATTTTTATTTTCTTTTGAAGATCAGTTTATTTTTGTACCTTTGTAGCTCTAGAAAAAATAAAACTGTCTGTTTTCTGAGAATGATAATAAAAAATTCTGAATCAATTTACATTATATGTATTTGCTCCACTTTTTTCAGTCCTTTTGATCGTCAAAATACTTAAAATGTTTTGCATTATTAAAGGTACGTATGCTCTTGGTGATAAGGGGCGTGGTTCTTTAGGTAAACATCCCTGGGGAAATGGGAAATGTGTGTATATATGGACTCGTCCTGTGAAATTATGCAAATGGCTCTCAGAAAGCCATCGGAATCAATATACGTGGCTTATTTTGTCCATTGTGAAAGTAGTTAGCAGCAATAATTTGCATTAACACATGCAGAGATAGATAGAGAGAGTTTGCAATTTAATGCTAGAAAGAAGAGAAAAGTAGATGAGAGAGAGACCCACACACTTACACACACACACACACACATATATATAATCCTATACATTTGCATTTTGCACAGAAGAGAAACGGATGTTGTTGTAGTTGCTGTGTGTAGTATAATATGTTTTTTCTTCTGCTTTACTCTCTCTCTCTCTCTCTCTTTGAACTTTTGAAATTCCATGCAAAGTAATGTTCACATTTTGTCATTCCCATTAGTTCATTCATTTACTCAGATAGAGTAAAAGTGGCAGTAGTCATGTTGTCCTAGTTGAGTTTTTTATTAGCTCGTTTCATTTGTTTCTACTATACGACTCCTGTTTGTTGTCACTGCTGTTGTTTTGTATACATTATGTACAAGCTTACCTATACATCTCTCTCTCTCACTGAGTCTCCTCTACTTCATGTCATGGTAAAAAGAAGTAAATAGGAATGAGAGAGAGAGAGAGAGACCAAGAAGGGCATTAGTAAGGAAGCGACAACAACATTCATAGATTATTAAACTTTTTTTTGAGACTTGGTGAAGTTTAAATGAAAAAGAGTTGTACTACTGCTCGCAGGAGGCAAACTGTCGACTGTCAACATTTATTCTGCGTGAGGTGCATTCAAAACGGGAGTCTTTTTCCTCTATGCTCACCGCCCATCCCCATGTATTGTCAGCTTGCCAATATGTTCCAAACACATTTGCCAACTTTTTGCCAAAAAAGAGTTTTCTACCAAGCAAGCATATAAAAAGGAGACCCCCAAAAAATA
>JAHZNC010004608.1:0-13965 GCA_027744095.1 Zhuqinia jingwanae | reverse complement strand
ATTCTTAATTCTCTTGTCATCAGTTAAAGTTACAAGGAACCAGAACTTGAATTTGTATTGTTGCAAAAGAACACTACTACAGTTGTAGAAATACACATAATAATAAAATATAATACATACATATGTCACTCCTTTGATCCGATCATTTAGTATAGTACCTTATGGTTCTCTAACTTTGTCCTGTTTCTGGATCGACTTTGGCTGTTCCATTCCAACAACCCAAGTCACAATATAATTACTTTTGTTACTTCTGCATACATACATACATGTTATAAGGTATGTGTACCTACTTATTATAATGAGCAGGATTTTATTATTCAAAGAGCAAGCCGTATTTATTAGGGTGATGTTGTAAATAACAGTTCACTCACAGCATTCTTTGTTGCATTTTAAATTTGGTATATATGGTATTCCTTATAACAATAATGCGACATGACATGACACACGTATACACTATAATATATGTACATACCATACATTACTGCTTTACGTACTGAAATAAGATCATGCATTTGATTGCGATAAATTGTGCGACACAAGTGTTCTTTCTACCGAGTTGTATTAAAAATAGGTTATCATCACTATCTAACACATACCTACATTTGTTTTAATAATAAGTTTCACATCTATCCATTCTGCTGTCCCAGACGGTTAGTCTCTTCTTTTGAGAAGAAATTTACACAAGACAAAAAGTAGCATATCTACTAGTTCTCACATTTTGAGACATATTGGACATCCGCATTCATTTCTGATATTGTTTGCTTTAAGAAGAGCTATATAGGTACATTAAATTTGGACGCTGCTCTAGAGGTCTCCAAGTTGGCTAGAGAAGTGGAGTTGATATTGATAAAAGAGAGGTGTTACATGTGTGGCAGCCTCGTATTATTATTATAAGACGCACCACAGAGAGCAAAGAGAGAGAGAGAGAGAGAGAGAGATGCTTACAACATAAAAAAGATCTGTATCACAGTTCAATGTTGTTGTTCTTGTTGTATCACAGTGTTACAATATTCAGTTTACAAATAGGAGACTAATAGGATAATAGGGACGGAGCATGCAGGAGGAGGATCGGTAGAAACGGATGGATTTCCAAGCGTGAAAATCACTTATTCGTCACTTCTTCTTCGTGAAAGAAGTACTCGCAACAGAGCAAATGTACTATATCAAAATTTTATATTATTCTTTCACCTCACGTTTATACAATACAGCAGAACAAAAAGAAGATTTTTATGGTGTTATATAGTAGTGTTGTTCTGGTTGTTACCTACGGACATACCAGTTTTTTTGGCTATGCATGTGGTCTCTCTCACCGTCTTACCCTCCTCCGCCACACTCACACTTCACTACTCACACAGATTAGGTAATACAATCATAACTCCAACGATTGCCTAATAATGTCCAGAAGCTCGAAGATCTGACTTGTCAGATGCATGTGAACTGGTGTCGAGTACACATCATCTCCAGATGTCTGTCTGGTTTTTGAATAAGTCACTACTCTGGATTACACATTGTGTTTTTTTTTATCAGGATTACGCTGGTTAAATAAACGTATATACAGAGAATAGTGAGTACATCGCTTGTGTTAAACTTGGATACACCAATACAAATAGCTTAAACACATTTTAATTACTTTGATGCCATTATCATTGGCAATTAAAAAGTAGTGATAGTGAGCATCTTTAGAAACATATATATGTACGTGTGTGGAGTGGAGTGAATTAAGAATGTGATTTGCTGCATGTTGAGTACAGCAAACATGTAAACAAAGAACTGTGCTTGTGAAGAAAAGCACACAAAAACAAGTACATTCACGATTGGTGCGTTGAATAGTATACATATCACAATAATCATATTTATTAATTAACTGACCAAATAATAACATAAATTATTGGATAAAATGACATTCTGTGACTGATTAGTTTTGTTTATTCAAATGTTAAAAGGAATATCAACTTCATATGAAAAGTGAATATACTAACAAAGACATTTTTCTTAAAATTTTACAGATATACATAGACAATTCTCGTGAGGAATAAAATCTTTGTGGAAATTTGTACGTGAATTGCGTTTACAGCAAAAAAGGCGTGAAAAAGTGATTTCAGCAGCAATCCATTTCAAAGTGTGCGAAGAGACAAAAATGTGCAAAGCTGTTGGGGGTTAATTTTACGCACGCGCTACAGTTGAAACCAAAATATAATTATTTCTTCCGGACTTCCGATAAGTACAACAATAAGAAAAAATGGACATACTAAGGCTTCGGTGTTATTGCCATCATCACTGTCCCCCCAACGCAGTGGAAACCAATATTTGTGAAGTTGCACTTGGGGGAAAGTGCTTCGCAGCGGTGGAGGAAACATACAACTCTGAAACGGGCATTCTAGAACCAGAATACAGCTATGGATGCTTCGCACCTGGAGATCCAACCTTTCTTCAATGCAAAGGACAACTTGTCGATCACAGTATACCAACATCGATAGCTTGTTGCGATGATGCTAATCTGTGCAATGAAAATCTCAGGCCCATGTATAAAGTAAGTCTACAGTCATTTAAATCATTTTCTTCATTAGAGTATTTGCATATGCCAAAATGAAAATAAACCAAGGTAAAAGTACGGACATCCTGAATGTTGGATAGTTTTGAATTCAAACTAACCATTTTTCATATATATCTAAACAAGACTATTTTTTTGAAGGTACATAAATATTATTTTGCTTTCTTGTACATTCATTACCATAAATATATTTAAAGTGATTTCGACGACATAAAGTATTACTTTTCACCTAATAACCACGAGGTAAACCACCAGATGAAGATTTAGTATCACATATTCGTTTTGTCCGTAATAATATCCGCATTTCTTGGGATGTCCGAAAAATCTTTTTTTTTTGTGAAATGTGAAATAAATAACCCTTAAACCATTATTAGGATGTCCGTAAAAACGAGTGTAAGAATGTTAGCTGTTGAAGACAATGAAAGTGAAAGTCTCAAAACGTTTGATTCAAAAGGCATAATGTGCATTGCTATCATGATAATGATTTTCTAATCAAATCTCTTGTTATTTCAAAAACAGCCGAGCAATTACAGTGAGCCGTTTCCTCCGTACACCACCACACCCACAGACTATTTTCTCCTGCAGCTAATGCTGACTGCTATTGTGTCGTTACTCTTGTTAACGTTTCTCATTGTCCTGTACATAGTCTGCAAGTAAGTATTTAAATAAATCTAAACCTGCTACATTATACTGCTAAAAAACAAACTACAACAACTCGGATAGCATTCTCAATAAAATATTAGACAAAGAGAAATATATTCATTTAATTTGTAATTTGTACTTTTAAATAGATATCGAGCGAGGGAAAAGAGTCTGAAATACCTACACGAAACAGATAGCAATAAGTCATTCTTGCTTAACTGCACACCATCAAAAGATCCTTTCCTGAGCATAGATCAGTCTTCTGGGTCCGGATCTGGAATGCCACTTCTTGTGCAAAGAACCATTGGAAAGCAAATTACCTTAAAACAAAGAATTGGCAAGGGAAAATTTGGAGAAGTGTATTTAGGGGAATGGAAAGGAACTTATGTGGCCGTCAAGTCCATTAATACGTCAGAAGAAGCATCATGGTGGAGGGAGCAGCAAATTTACAAACAAGCTCTAATGAAACACCCAAACATACTTGGTAAAAACGCAATCAATTTACTTGAATTTCATTGATCAGTGATATGTGATACAGTGTGTGATTTTTACGAAATATCAGTTACTCAAAAAATCATTTCATTTAACTTTACAGTTTCGTTAGCATGGGACATTCATTCGAAGGATAGCATGACTCAGATGATTATTGTGACCGACTTTCACCCCAAGGGCTCCTTGTATGATTTCCTACAACACTACACCTTGTCAGATCGTAAGTGAAAAAATAATTTAAAGAATCATGTGCAATTAAATGTGCGTGCAAGTATACGCTTTAACGCTGGACTTGTTCCTTCTCTCGTTTACGTTTGCTTTTTACTCTAATTATATATATTATTTACTGCTACATAGATGAAGCAATGAGGCTGGTTTTATCGGCCATTTCTGGATTATGCCATTTACATTTGGAGGTTGAAGGGAAGCCATTTAAGCCTGGCATTGCACATAGAGATATAAAAAGCAAAAACATTTTGGTGAAAGCCAACGGCGAAGCTTGCATCGCGGATTTTGGTTTAGCAGTCTGCTCCGTCAGGTAATAATTTTTACTTACTTCATACACAAAATTGGCACTCGAATCTCGCACATTTCTCGTATTATCATTATGAATTTGCATTTGAATATATGTAATGTCTTTATTTTTAGTGGTGAGAAAGGCGTAGATGTAATTCCAAACATTAAACAAACACGCGTAAACCTCATTAGCATTTTAACGATAAACCAAGTTATCATACAAAGTTTTACAATGAGCATTTATTTTGATAGGTGTTTGACGGATGCTGGTAATGAAAAACTAGAATGTGAAGACTATGATATTCCATACAATGAATGCGTCCCATCAGATCCATCCTTTGAAGATATGAAAAAGGTGGTTTGTGAACATGGCATGCGGCCTGAAATTCCTACCAGATGGAACAAGTCAAAGGTTAGTGGAACATTATTTGCTCACAATATTTATTATTACTAACATTTCGATAAAAAAATACTGAGACTTAATGAAATTTATTTTATTGTTTTTATATTCAGTTCTTGAGAGAGCTCACGAAAATCATCAGAGAATGCTGGCACAGATCGCCTCAGGTTCGTTTGTCAGCCCTCAGAGTGAAGAAGACTCTTACCGAAATTAGAGACAATGAAACGCATCTGCAGATAGTATGAAGTTAATGAAAGCAGCAAGTCATAAAGAGGCTCTACAAGGAGTGCAAAGATAATCGACAATGAAATGAGAGACGACAGCAATCACTTAAAATATACAATAATTTTCTTGGCCTTCTCTCTGAAAGCGTCCATTCGCATTCAACTAACGTCATTCACTGAGATCCGTTGTGTTAAAACAAGAAATACTACATCTCTAATGTAATTCAACTGATTTCGATTCCTAGAGGAAATATTCTCAATTATTGTATTTTTATGTCCTATAAATTAAATTTTGGTGATTTTTATTTATAACTCAAATATTTATTATTAAACCTATATGCAAGTGTGGAAGAAAGAAACGTACGTTACGTACATCTTACGTAAGATGATGTTATAAATGCTTTCTAAATAGTCATGTAAATTTAGGTGAAAAGAAAGTGTTCGTTTGTAGCAAACTGGCAATATATAAATAAATATATATATAGATTTATATGCTAATTTATAGTAATAAAATAAAATGTTAAAAAGCATATATATTATGTACGGAAGCTTGTTTTCAGAGTGTAAGAAAAGATTGCTCCATAAAAAACTCAAGAGTTTAGCATTCGATATTATGTAATTATTACTCTCTAACTTCATTTTGAATTGTAATAATTATTATTACATTTTGTTGTTCTCTGTTATTAAATAGCACGAGTTGAGTTAAAAAAGCTACTTTCAAATTTTCAGTCAGCCCTTTCGGCAGAGTTCTCCAGCTCACATAGGCTCACAAGTTTTTCAAACTTGGCAAAGGGTACCTTCCTTCCTTCGGTAAGAAGAGGTTAGATAGAATACCATTCGTCCAACTGGATTCGACTCCATATTTATACGTTGGATGGTAAATGATGGCTCGTTAACGAAAGCCCCGTTTTCTGAGTAATACTAAAATCACGTACTACTCTTCTGGGTCAGAAATGAACCCACTTGGAAACCGTTTACCCCCGCCCCACAAGCAAATTTGCTGACACCTAGATGCTCTAAACCGATCTTCTCCAAACTAGGCATAGGCAATCACAAGTGAATTGGTTAAATGGATGAATACCTTAAATTTGAATTGATCATTGCAAAAAAAAATCACTGGGCACAGCAACAAATGTCAGAGTTGATTATACAACGTACCATTGGGAGCGGGAAGGGCAAACGTTTGCCTTTACAATTTTTTTTGGCTGGATTTGTAAATTACAAATTGTAATTCGTGTCGTCCCCCATCGCGCTAATTTACTTACAGCACTACAACGGTTTATTAGCACGTTATTTCTGTTAAAATGTATATATATATGTAAACTCGTTAGTAAAATTACAACGAAGTCATAAACGCTATTCCAGAGACAATTTATTAATAATATTGTTATAGATAATAGGATGTATGTATGTAGTTTTAATAGAAAGATAATATACAACGAAAAAAAGTAACATTATACGGCATTAGTATTTAAGCCATACTATTCTAAAGCACTGTAAGTAATTATATATTCTACATAAGATACAGACATAAAAGGTTTGTTAAATGTTATTTAATTTTTTACTAAACCATTATATCCATTATTCTACAGGTAAAAGTTTTGTGCCATGAGTTTATGCATAAGAGAGAGAAAGAGAGAAGCAGAGGTTCCAATTTAATATTTTATAGCTTTATCGGCCTATAAAGCTCTCTTAAGTTATTTTATTTCAAAAATAAAGTCGAAATAAATATATTGCATTTGTTTCTCAAGTTTAATCCTTCATTTATTTAATGCATGCATTGTACGGATGCTCCTTTCATATTTTCAAATAATATGGAAGCGCATGTGATACAAATTCAAATTCAATGCGAATATATTGTAGACCTTCCTTTTCCTAAATGGGATCATCATCACATTTGACTCAAGTAGAAGAAATGGCTTGTTATTATTGTGCACAATATATATGCATCCTGTATCATATCAAGATGAATCAATAATGATGTTCTATATACATATCATACTGTCAAAGTATCAAAGCAGCATTTTAATCGTGTCATATGTACCTAGTTATCCCGAATATGTCCATGTGTAAATAGTTCCGACATTATCAAAAGTGCAAATTGAAGGAATGCGAGCAGCTATACTTCCTAGCATATAGGTGAATGATGTCTTAATGATAAATAGACTTGAAGCGTACACAATAGTCCATGAACAAATGTTTTCTGCCAGATTGAAACACATTTTTTCAAGGGGATCATACTTCTTTAAATACTAATTAACTTCTTTAAATTTTATTCGGTTATATTATTCGTCAATCATACAGATCATTTTAGAGTGAGTGGAATATGATTAATTATTATCCATTCTCAAACGAAACTTACAAATACGAACTCTTATGTACTATTAAATAACAAACATTCGCTTTCATTATTTCATCGATAATTCCTAACATTTCACAGCACAACTCACATTCACACCGATATACCATATAGCTATCCAAGTAGAACGAAAACCTTAATTAATAATAATATGTACAAAAATTTACGATTTGCTTTTTGTGGACCAGTAGACTTTATTGAGACAGATATAAGTCTACAAACACATTTGCGTGGGCTTGCGCGACCTTTTGAAAAGATTTGGTTTTTCGGACATCTTCTTTATTACTAAAATATAAAAAATGCAACGTTATATTGAACACATTTACTTTCATCGTAAACTCACAAATATGGTTTTTTATGTATTTTACAAGAATTGACACTTACCAGTTTATGTAATCAATTACTCTGGGTTTTAGGAGATTGGCATTATGGATGTGAGCCAAAACTAAGATCTCAGCGGCATTATCAACGTGTAGGTTCTCCGCAATTGCATACTCGCAGTCTTCCTTCAATCCATTTAAATCGTATTTCTCCGCGGCTTGGAGGAGATCAGGTGCTCTTTCAGACATCAGTTCCGTCTCTCCAGTATAGATGTATTCTAACATACCTTTCACGACTTCTTCCTCAAAGTCTGATATGTCCACTTGGTTCTGCACCTTCTCCTGCATATTGGTGCTGAACATCGCTGCAAATACAGAGCTACGGGCTGAAAATTTCGTAACAGATCAAATCATGTTAATTCATAAATAATACTACATTCATGCAAAAACAAGGTAAGAGAACAAGAAGAAAACCAAGTAAAATCGCGTGATTTCGACATACCCGCTAGCACAGCCTTGTGAGCCATGTACACGTTTTTTCCAGTACAAATTGCGATATCTGTGAGTATAGTTTCTTTGAAAATCTTTCCAAAATCACTAGACAGAAGATCCTTCCTTCTCTTGGTCTTCTCATCCTCAGGTAGGTTTCTTTTGGCAACACCACCGTTACAGACCTTGTGTTTAAGGTCCCCTTCTATCCATACTCTGCAGTGAATTTTCAAGGAATCATCTTCAACGAGGCGTCGAGCGGGTGCAACTAAATCAGTTGACATTATGAACTTGTTCATAACCCCACACGGAGAGTTTCTTGAACTCGCAAACATTCATTGTGCAACTGCCTAAAACGATTAAAAGTACATTTGTACGTTATTAACTTGACCTTTGTTAATTGTTAATAAAATATTTTCGATATAATATAAACATCATAAAGTATAAATGATAAATGCATATATATTATTATATACCCACCTGCCTGCTTCCCTGGTCTTCCATCAGCGTCCAGTATGCTGATCTGGAACCTCACTTTAATTTTTCGGTTTTGTGACGTGTCCCCGTCACCAAATCCTGTGAGGATCAAATGAACTGAAAAGTATTCCTGCTCCTCCGACTTCTTCTTGGGACACATCTTAAGCTGCCTTTATACGCGCAAGTTATTGAAATGTTTACAATTATATATCATACTTTTCTTTACTATATAATTGTTTCAGTATTTTAAATACTTACCAACTATGATTGCTCTTTGGTCCACCTCTGAATACTGGCGACTTTACCTCATCTGAACCGCTGAAAGCGGAATAACTCTTTAAATTCCACAAAAATGCAAATGTTTCTTGTTCAATCTGTAATTTAAAAAAATGATTCTGATAATTACTAAATCGTCGAAAAATAATGGTTTAGCTTAGTACGTAATGTATTATACATATAATATATAATTTTTCGCCGTTAGAAAGACGTAAATAATTGAATATTTATATACTAGATAGATTTACACATACTTCAGTGGCAGCCCAAGTCTCCACACTATCCGGGCCATAATTGAGGCACTTCCTTTTCACTCCCAGATTACCTCCACGGGAGGTTCCCGGATTGTCACTATTTCTTACAGCGGCTCTATGTTCGTCTCTGGCGGCCATAATGCTATTAGCTAATTGAATTCTTCCTCGTTCAGCTCGGTTTTGCGCGTGCTGCCTTAACACGTTTATAAGCAGGGCTTCCCGGTTACGATCGCGTTCTCGAGCTCTATTTTCTCTTTCAACTGCTTGATCTCGAAAACTATAAATTAAAAACAAACAAAATCACGTTAGCCAAACACGGCATAATGGTAAATACAAATACACAAATAATCATACGGTTCAAATAATAAGCGTAAACGTGAATGAATGATCTTTAATTAGCTATTGTTATCCTCCTTATCGTCACATTTTTAGACAAACAATTATTTCTCATTGATCACTGCCACTACTGCCTAGGCATGGCACGTTCAGCTAAACACGCTAACTTTGCTTGGCACTACTTGCTACTAAATATACTATAAAGCTTTGTTAGTTGACTTTGACTTTGTCGCATTAATATATGTTGAAGCTTAGGCCTTATGTGCTAAAGTGATGATGAATTGATGAAGCTTTTTTTTATCTGTATCACATGTCACATCAAGATAAGTAACATACAGAACATCCAGGGAAAAGATACTATCAATATCAACAACAGATCAATGATGAGCACATACTTTTCGAAAGTAATTCAATACCTCATTTCTTCAGTTTCAAAACTGTGTGATAACCAGCAATCCTGGATAAAGGCCGATTTGCAAGCTTGAACCACAGGATATTGGCGATCATTTGAGTTGTTTCACAGCTAAATCATCAATCAATAGCAAATTATTCTATATTATAAAAATAAAACCACTACGAATGTACAGTAAAGTAGGTAAATGTAAAACACTTCACGAACTTGCTTACACCCTCAACCAATAACCAATTCAAATTATAACTCAGAATCATTAAAGGAGAGACAAGAAAAAATAAATCCACACAATTACTGAATTATTTTCGTGTATCCATAAACCCATAATAATATTGCTATAAAAAAATAACACTGATCTTTCGAATTTGGTGAAAACTTACAAGCCTGCGTCTCTCTTCTTTTCAGTTTGAATAATGAGTGTTTTTATAATTTTTGATTAAAATTAAGCACTCGCACTTCGTTTAAACACTTATCAGGATCCTCTCCTTGATTTATACACAATAGACATGTACTGTAAAATGGTACCGTACGACTGAGAAGTTGTCAATAAACATAAGGAAGGATTGACGTGTTTATTTATACCATGCTCCAAAATCTTGTAGATAATTGTTTTTATTATTCTGATCCGATGTGATAATAATAATGTCAATAGTTAAGTGACTAGCATTTGAAGTAAAAAGACTGAGAATACAGACAGACACACCAATGCAGCTGTCACAGGTTCACTTATTATTCACTTCATTTGGGGTTCCCTTTAACTTTTAACCATAACTGTCGTTTCTTTCCCTACTACAAATACAAATTGTCATGTCTCGTCAAAAGGTAAGGTACCATTTTAGTAAAATGATTTTACTATAACTGAGCGAGTCCCGAAATAGTAATAATAACTGAACGAAGAAACCAGCTACCTACATTCATTACAGATTACATATCTACAGAGATTACACTAAACCGACTTATTGTAGAATAGAAAAAGTAAGGACATCTGCTGTGTATTTGTCTAATAAAATAAGGACAATGTTTGTTAACCACTGACCATTGAATTCAAATTACATTTTATTTACATCTATTGACCTATCAGAATCAGGGTATCTCGCTTTGTCACAACCACACGCACAAACAGCAAAAAGGTTGAATAAATTCACATTTTGCTGGTAAATAAGTTTTTTTTAAAGTTTCCAAATCAGTATAAAATAAATCCTCAACAACGTCTTGATTTAAGTAACGTATTATTATTATTGCACCACTCAATTCATTCACTGTATACTGTTTTAAGCATACATAGAATGTTATAGATAATCTTATAAGAGTATACGACGAATAATTGTCCTGCGACCTTTTGAATAAATATTAACTAGGGGCAATAACAATGGACAATGACTCAAGTGTATACAGGCACAGGCCACCATAAATAGTAATAATACAAACAGTTAACAAAAATTACTAGATAGTAATGTGTTCAAGAATATTAAAACAGCATTGTTAGATAAAAAAGATAAATTGTACTGGGCGAAATAATAATAAAATGATTTATATATTTAATTAAGTGCCATAGCCCAGCAGAAGTTTCGATTTTTCGAGGCCTTCCTTCATATGATTTTGGTGTCGCATTTGAAACAATTAAAAGATATCCCATATGAGCAGCATACAATGAAGTATGAAGAATAGATTGGTAGTGGTAGTAGTAGTGAGGAAGAAGAATGAAAACTATTTTTTACGTGTTTGTGTCTTGTGTTGAATGAATGCGTACAAATGAAATGGATACATATCTTATTATTCTGTTCTTGTATAACTCGAACAGGTATGCAATACGCAATGTAGTGTAGTTACCCTACCATCCACCATGTATGCACATGCAGTACTTTTT
This sequence comes from Zhuqinia jingwanae, assembly GCA_027744095.1. NCBI lineage: Eukaryota > Metazoa > Arthropoda > Collembola > Entomobryomorpha > Paronellidae > Zhuqinia > Zhuqinia jingwanae. Next base: position 2,350 of record JAHZNC010004608.1, on the reverse strand, counting down.
TAAAGTTCGATGTGGACTATCAGATGGACATTTGCTTTTTAGTGTACTTGCATTGTTGCATTGCATTGCTCTTATGAAAGGATATATGTATAGAGTATATAGAGAGAACACTAATAATTTAATCATAATATTATACATGAATATTATGTACTATGTACTAGTCGAAATTCCCCGTCCCATACTACGCAGTACACAACAAAACTAAAACTGTATGTACCAGATTGAAAAAAAAATTGAAAAGAAAATGAAATCAGAAGAATTGCAACACTTTAAATGTAAAGATTTGTGTAGCAATGAAATCGAAATCACGGATCAACAATCTTACTCAATCGTATTAAAAAGTATGTACAATAATTGTCCCTTTCTTTCACTGTCACTAACTACTTTTAGTTTACATGCTTTTTAAACAATGATTCATGATCTTGCTAATTAGTACTAATGATGCATGTATTCAGCTGAATGGCAATTCGAAAACTTTTACAGATACGGATTTTAAATTTTTACACACAGAGTTTGCAACTAACTAAATATTGTATATGTTGATAAACACTAAACACATCATACATCATTGGTAAGGTTATTATGCATTTGCATTTTCAGCTTAAAATATTGATGCTTGAAGCATCATGCTTCTTTACGATGCATAAAAACCAAAGGTACAAGAATGGATTGCAGATTGCACTGATTGAATTTCTTTTGGTGCAGTATTGTGTACAGTTCATTCACAATAATACAATGCTTTCAATTACATACACAAAAATCAAACTCAACGTGATACATGACATGTTAATAAAATGAAACACAAACATCTAACTAATTGATCCCGATAAAACAGATGCACATATGATCCCACGTTTAATAGTTAACGCCGACCATGCCCATGCCCTAATGAAGTAAAACAAAGTTGAGGGAAGGGCACAAAGCTAAATCCCGCCCAATTATTGATATTTACCAAATAAGCATTACCTGGATTTGACCATTTATCACGAGTTTATACGTCCACTGCATTATATGATCTATTTCAATTTCAGAACAATACATTACATAAATATTCTAGCACATAAAACAAAAATATTTTAGATGAAAAAGATTGAGACCCAGTTGGCAGTTTCAAATCGTCTTCTTACAACATTAATGCTTAACCTTAGCACGCTCAAAAACCAAACATTCTATTGAATTTAACTACCATTCAATAGTCTGCCATGAAAATTAAATGAAGATATAGCGTACTGAATTGTGCTTGTACAATCAAAACAACAACAAGGACACATACATATGCTCTACAAAATCACATTCACACGTGCACGTTTGCAACGAAGGAAAAACAATGCTTTCTCTAGATCCAATGGTGTGGCGGTACTCTAAAAAACACCTGACTGCTTCAGTTCTCTTCTATCTTTTGACGGCACTGACTGCCAATTGACCTTACTACGACTGTGACTACAATCGGTGACAACACTGAGTTAAACTTAGGCAAAAAAAGTAAGTAATATAATTAATACTAATAACATAAAAATTTACTTACTTTAAACGATTTTAGTTCCTCGATATCTTATCTCACTTGGCTTCAGCTATATCACCAATATCCGATCCAAGAAAAGTGCTTGTCGCTTGTGAACAATGGATACGTTAAATTTATCCTGTAACAATAACATCAGCCGCAAAATTTATTATCCATTATCCGACTTGAGTTAGTTTATTACAAAGAAGTAATATAACAATAATAATAAATGGTAAGATTTTTTTTGTATAGATTGATGAAATAAAATTTTCGGGAGAGAAAACTTGAATGTAGTACGTTAATATTGAATTATTAGTTTCAATGTCACAAATATTATGTAGGTCACTCTCTAAATGAAAAAATTAATTAAAATTGCACATATTCTTCACAATTCTTGGAAAAAGCCCTTGTGAAGTTGTAGACACTGCACTGTTTACTTAGAGCAAAATGAAGTATATAGTGGCACTGCAATGATGAATGCAACTACGTTTTTAGTTCAGCTCCATGCATGAAAGTGAACTCAAGGGCTGCGGGCAAAGCAGCAATTATGTAAGCATTGACGCAGCACGAACCGATAAAAATGAAATAAAATTTGTCGTCGTCAACGCTTGACATTTGAGCTAGAGGCTTTAAACAGAGCTGCGTGCTCTATATTTGGAGCAATATATAATTTAAAGTATAACGGTTATTATCTAACCGCCATATTGTTAATGGTTAAAACTAATGTCATTTTCGTAATCAGCGTATAAAACTACCTGTATATACCACGTTTAGAGTAAATATAAACCTTGCAGTAAGATGTAATAAACGAGCATCAACATCATTCATGCAATCACTCGTTATTCAATC
>JAHZNC010004607.1:0-13642 GCA_027744095.1 Zhuqinia jingwanae | reverse complement strand
ACCACAGCATTATTACTTTTAAACAATTTATACTTCCATTTCGTTACCTCGATATATAATATTATGATTTGCTTGCACTATTTGCACTCTCCAGTTCACCGCAGTGTCAATAACGTTTATCTAGTATTAATTTATTAAATTTTTTTCAGTCCATGTTAATGGTATGATTACAACATTAAATGTATAATTGACTTAGCTTTACTAAACAATTCAAAAATGCATCATGAAGAATTTCCTCGTTATTAGTTTGGCCAAATAGGTACATCATATATTCAAGTTTAATAATAAAATATGATAACAAGAACACATAATTTTCTTTGATTGATACCTGATACTTTTGTTTCTTTGTACCTCGTTTCAGTAGATCGAATGTATGTATTACATAATACTTTTTTTATCCAGATTTGATGACTGATGGCGATTTAACTAGAAGGGGATGGATAGATGTTTTAAGGTTTTACAAAGCACGCGATTTTCGTACGATAGTACAAGTAACAAATACCTATATAGTTTATTTTTATGCCAATTTCTATCCCTGACTTAATTCTTACGCAGATTGCACCTGAATATTGCCTTAAAATTGCCGAAAAAATACAAATATCTCAGCTATGAATATCTAATATTTGTTCTTTAAAAAATTGGGACAGTATTTCACTTTTCCCTTCTTGTTGCTGTTGCGAGGATGATGCTGCTGTTGTTTGCGTCGACTGTGTATTTGTTGCATTACTACTATTGCTGTTAGTCTTATCAACATCAATATTATTCATACTAACGGTATCACTAGCAATATTTGTAGCACTAGTTTGGCTGGCCACTTGAGTATCGTTGACACGTCCCCTGTTTTGCTGAGCATTCTTTATATTGTTACTAGATGAAGCAGGTGCAGGTGGTGGTGGTGGTGGCGGAGATGATGGTGAAGATGATGATGATTGCTTTTGTTTATGCGAGTGGGAAGAAGGAACTGTAATCTTGAGTTTAAAAAAATATCGATACAAAAAAATTGGACAAACATATTTGCAGAATGTTAAATTAGTCCATTGAACAGTATTATTTGCGCTTACGATTATTTTAGGAGGACCTTGTGCACGTTTGGCCCTGGCAGCGTTTCTCTGTTTATTCAAAAAGTCCGGAATACCAGTCATCGCTGCCCAGTTGGTCAACCACTGTGGTAACGAGACACCTGGATTATCAAAATACGTTAGTCCAAACTCTACACCAGGCTGGGATAAACCACGGGGGGCCCGAATGTGCATTGCACTCCAGTATTCCTTGACCCTATGCACACCTTTCCTTTCTGCTACCATTGGATGTGGCACTGCTCTACTCATAATTATCATGTCATTACTTTCGGAGTCTATTTTGTGTCGCCTTACAAAACAATAATCCCTATTTGAAAACATCTTGGGCCATTTCATTTCCCAATAAATGACTTCTGACTTTGACTCCTCGTCACTTTCAACAATCTTTAGCTGTAGAGCCGTGTCATCCCACTGTTTCCTGTACTCAATATCTAGTTGTGCAGCAAGGAAATCTTCAGCACTAATGTCATCGTAATAACCATACACTTTGTACACGTACAAACCGTTATGGTCAGGATGAGGTTGACGCCAAATAAGCAGGTCTGCTGTCTCTACAAAGGGTACCCATGAGTAGCCATCAATTTTTCGTGAATAAACGGACTGTGGTGAGTCAGGACAATGGCAGTATTCGACTCCTTTAATTTTCTTGTCTATGACTAAACGGTCCTTACAACTTTGACAGACAACTGTTGCCGCTGTCAGCTCTCGGATAAACTCTAAATCTTTACTGTGTCTGGAGAAATAGAACATATAGAAATGATTTTTTTTTTTACAAAAAACGGTGAATACATATAAGTATGTGGTTAATGTACATGTAAATAACTTAGTTTACCTAGAGAGTTCAGCATCTTCTATAATAACTTTTCTTAGAGTGTTATTCGCTTGACATAAAGACAATACAACAAAACTAAATAGGGCTCTTTTTGTCACAGGATTGTTACAACTGTAAGACCACAGTTTGGAATGAAGCTGAAGCATCCGGTATCCTCGGAACGCTCGCTGAGCAACAATTGGGCTGCACTCTTTGCCCAAAAACGAGACAAATATTTTGAGTCCATTTTGAAACGCTTTGAAGTATTCTAGTCTTCTCGTGGTTTTTGGAAACTTTTGTTTCAGCCTATCCAGCAATAACTTCCAGGTATGAGACGAAAACTGGTTTAGCTGTTGATGTTGCAGGTTATGACTGTGATGCTGATAGCTCCGAAAACCAAATATCTGAGAAATCTTTCCGTTCATTGTGTGGTATTTACTTGTTGAGTTATTGGTCCCTTTGGAAANGTGATGCTGATAGCTCCGAAAACCAAATATCTGAGAAATCTTTCCGTTCATTGTGTGGTATTTACTTGTTGAGTTATTGGTCCCTTTGGAAAGAAATAATATGCCTGCATTTAAAAGAAGATATAACTTGTAAATTTTGGTCAATGCATTAGCACTTTTTAAAAACATTACTATAATAGCATTATATTAATCATTATTTTATCGCATCTGATTGTCTAGGTAAACGTTTCACGTAGTACATGAAGGTCAAGGTCAAATTAAGGTTCTCTTTCCTACCGCAACGAGAACCAGGAACTTTTTCACCACATAACCTCCCAGTCTTATTTTTGACAAGATGTATAAAAAGTGACAGTTTACCTCTTGAGCTTTACAGTTTTCAAATCTCGACTGCCAATGTTCTCACCAGATTGTTGGGTTGGGCTTCGACTTCCAACGTTGATTGTCACGTCTCTTCAAACTACACTACGCTGAAAAAACCAAAGTTGGATAAATATTTTTCCCGTTATGAATTATCATAATATGTGATTGCCTAAATGCATGCCTAGTGGAAAAAAAGTTCACTTGTACCTTGATTTTTACAATAAAATGACGGTCCACACTCCACACGCACGGTGGTGATGAGGATGGTGGTATAATCCGTTTACAAACGCATTGCATCGTGTTCCCATATATTATGGTTATTAAATCATCCGTATTTAATTGGTTCACGTTCACGATAACTTAATTTATTCCACATCTACATTTAAACTTGTGTTGTTTACTAAATACAGGTGAAAGTACTTTACATGCACACGCTTTTGGTTCCACTGTATAGTCACATGCACATATTTTGCACATGTTCACATGTGTGCTTGTGCTACGCTCCCGTCTTCTTCGGTAAAAAGATGAAATTGTTCCATAAATCTGTCCACTATATAATAATGAGAAATGAGAGTACAATGAAAACATGGTACATGATACATGAGAGATTTGAATTCAAGCTGCTTTTTAAATCATATCGTCCATGATTCATGAATGGCTATATATGAAGATCCAGTTGTCCTACTCGTGCTGTACTAATTATTGTTATGTAAGAGCTGAGTTGCTGTGCTGCACAAGAAAAGGGTTTAGCACACCTATAAACTACAATTAAAGTTTTCCTTATTATTATGCTGAAATGCTTTATTTTCACACATATAATTAGTGAAGCAATACTAATACTAGACATTTTAAAGCTATATCATGGAATAAAATCATTGAAATATGAAAATGAAGGTCATGTTATGAAATTTAAAGAAAATCTCGTGGTCATTTAGTCAAGTATGTACCTACATAGTACAAATAAACCCACTCTTGCACGCATAAAGTACCCACGTAACATCTATATAGGTAGTTATTTTTCAGCACTAAAATTTTGCTTGAGTACATTTTTCATTGTTCAAATATACAGTCCAGGCAAGCCAGCATTACTACAGTACATAGGTGTATCAAGAAGCAAGATACCGTGTAAAGTTGACCAGCAAGCTCTGTATGCATGGGGCTGTTTCCGCTTTATAGACTTTTCTAGTCCTTATATATATAAACATACAATTTGGCTGAATATTGTCCAGTGGACAACCGACCGATAGATACAAGCTTTGCATGTGATATGTCGCTTATTTGAAAAGCATCCTTTAATTATGATTTGAGAATGATTGTACTAGTGTGGACAATTTGAAGACACGCTTTTTTATTTAATCAATTTATTACATCGACAATAAATAACAATTAGGTTTTGAACATTTTCATATGATTCATTATTATTTGATCACAAGGAATGAAAATTACAAATTGTTTTACAAAAAAAACCATAGTACAGGCTAAAGTAAATAAGAGGCTGAGTGCCGATGATGGTATAATAAATCGACTAGTCACCACTTTCACAGGTTTGCATGAACAAATTACATAATACATTTAATTTTTAATAAGATCACACTGCACGTACACAATACAATACAATTATTGGCATAAAGAGTTAATTTTCATCTATAATCCATATTTAAATAATGCATCTACCCAATAATTATTTTAAAATGTTGTTTTACTCAAGTTAATTGACCGGGATAAGTTTGAAAAAAGTTAAAATAATAATAGAACACTTTCTAGTAAAGTGCCAACTGTTATATCTCTAACACATTTTGTGATGATAAAGTACATATAAATAAAATAAAACAAAAAGCTTCAATTTCTATAAACATTAGTTATGAAATTAAGTAATAACAAATTATTTTAACAAAGTTTGGTTAGTTGATGGCAAACATACTTAATAATAATAAATTAGTGCAACAAAAAATAGATTATACATGAAGGAATTCAGATTCGCTACTTATTCTTGTGTTGAGTAAGTGTGTTCGGAAACCTTACTTTTAAATATCAAATAATAAGCATTACTGACGACCAGCTACTGACGTCAGATCCATGTAATGATGACTCGCAGAATAAAATAAGCAAATGTTTGGTGTACAATGTAATTGTAATAGTGAATCACCTTACACTATACATGAGGATTAGTACTGTTCTTGTATCACATCACAATTACCTGTTACGCTATATGTTGCATAGATAGTATTAATATCATTTAGTTATATCTTTGACAGCTCAGTGCTCCTGCAATCTGTAACCCAAAGCTAGTAATTAAGCAGAAATGTAGTTAGCGCAATTTAATTGACAACCAATACTACGATTAAATTAAGTTATTCGTATTTTGTTAAATAATTATATTCAATTATATCATTATGTACAAAAATCAAATCAATATTCCAACAATAAAGAGATCTCTCATTATACCGAACCGAGATTACAAAAAGGTTACGTTACAGCTACATACGCAATTTCTGACAACTACTATTACCGAGTAATTTCCACAATACGAATGAAACTGAGGGTGAAGTGTAAACATTTTACCATTCTGACTGATCTTATAATTAATTACATTGCAATTAAATATTTTCTTGATTTCTTGTGTCCAAACAAATTAGTCTAAACTAATTATTATCTGTTCCTTCCACCTTTTTAGCCGTTTCTAGTCTAATTAAATAAATAATATGTATGTAACAATTTCAATATAGCCCGCCTCAAAGTCTCTGACCTTTCAAAAGTCAAAATATCTTTTACCAATAAATCTCGTTTCCATAAAATCCCAACTTCATTAGTTTTTGTTTGGTACGTGGATTTATCCATTGGTAATTACTTTTTAGTTCTTGAAAAGTTTCGATGTGAGCATAATGAGAAACATTGTACTCAAGCTCTCCATTAGTTTTTGTTTGGTACGTGGATTTATCCATTGGTAATTACTTTTTAGTTCTTGAAAAGTTTCGATGTGAGCATAATGAGAAACATTGTACTCAAGCAGCCCCACAAGACATATTCTGGTCGAGTCCCAACGAAAGATCCTCTTATTTTGTCCAAGAAGAATGGGATCTTTTCACTCGGATGTTCTGGTTTGTAGTCCTGGTCCAAGTAGCCTAAGTTCTTGACAAAGTTTACCAATGGTGGATGATCCTTGGAGAACATGGGCATAAATTCCTTATCACGTTTCCTAATCCACCACTCTCCTTTAGTACCTTGTGCACTGCAATATTTAGAGCAAAATGACGAAATAAAATTAGGAATATTTTAATATTTTTTATATTAAGGTAGTACGAGCACATTTTCTGATGCACTGATTCAGTTTTGAACTCTAGTATAATTTCGACTTTCATGTTCATTTACCTGTTTGGCTTGCTGAAATGGTAATGGTACAGGGATGCTCGTATGTACTTTGGCGGCTTTTTCGGCGCCCTGGCCTCATCAAGTAAGTTGAGAACGCTCTTTTCCCCTTGAAGTAATCTGTAGGTCAAGGACAGCATCCAGGGATTATCATGGTACTCGCTGAGGGCCGCGAACCACATTTGCCAATCAAGACGAGGTTGATAGGGGGCGACAAACACGGGAGCAGCAGATGTATTTCCAGGTTTGTACATGAAATGGTACTCTTTCCATGGTCCGTTGACATCGTCAGAGTACTCCAAGATCACTTCCGGCCTTCCCTTTTCCACTCCAGTCATTCGCCTAAACAGTCCATACGAAGAGGTCATGTGATACCGGGATGACATGGTGTACATATCCTTCACGGACTGCCATAACGCTCGGTTTGTTTCCTTGTGGAGCGAAGTGAATGGAACCAGCGTTACACTAAACAGCATGATGCAAAGTCCTCCGTAGAAGATAGTGCAAACAAGAGATGTAAGCTTTTTCCAAGCACCTTTCATATCAAATATGGACAATACAAGAGCCTGTGATACGGTTGATCCCAAAGTTAGAAACGACAATAGAAGTGAATACGGAACGGCAATAGATATAAACCAGTCAAAATCGACTCGCTTGAACATTATCTTGCTGGCCAAGGTGTTATCTGCATTCAGTGATATTCCGAAAAATTTAACAGAGTAAAAGATGGAGCAACCTATCAGTGTAAACGAGAAGCTTCTAGAGATTATTCGGGATATGGAAATCCTTGGTTCTGGGGCTTTTACGGATTTACTTCCGAAAAACTCTCCATCCAGTAAACTAATGCATAGTACGATGGTTAGCAAATTGAAAAAGTTATAGTTCCCTGTTGCAATGATGGACAGCTGAAAGATGACTTGGACCAAGAAAGCAAACCTCTTGAGCACAAGAAATGGAGCGAAAAACGCGAAAGGCACGACCAATTCAACGTAGTAAGTTCCAACAGTCATTAGTTGGAGCAACCAGGTGGGCAGTGAATTAGCAAAGTATGCTACTGGAGTCGGAATACACTGCGATTCAAAGTGATAATTCAGAGCCGTAAGTCCCCACCAAGCCGGGCATCCACTTTGAAGTTTGACGGCACCGGAAGCAAACATCAGACGAAAGAGCAGCCATTTCACCATCCACATAGTGATCAAATCCCGAGGTTTACTTTCCAGCGATGACCTTGTTGGGAGCCACGGAGCGACAAGGATTCCTAATATTCCAGTCTCCAGCAACAATGTATCCCTGTTGTAATAAAAATGAAATCAATATAATATCATCTTTAATTGTCTATTATATAGACGAATATACATGTACATAGACAAACACAAACATTGCATCATTTCTATTTTTACATGAAAACTGGGTAATGTGATTGTGATTAATTATCTACTCACCATTGGAACCAAAGGAAAACATTGGAAACTTGAAATATAGAAAAGTACAGAACCCACAAGGTAGCGAAAAGTGGTACAGTACAACAATGTAGACACATTGTTGCAACTGCAGAAGTTACAGTTCCAATTAGAGCCACAAGTTCCAAAGCATATTGAGAGTTGATTCCAAAGAATCCAGGAATCATACACAAGAGAGAGAATTTTTCTTTCATACACTGTTGTGGTTTCCGGGAACCCAACTTTAGCTCAGATTTTGCAGGCGCAACACCATTATTCCCCAATAGTCCGTCAGCTTGAAGGTATATAGACAAGAATGCCATAAAGTAAATAGCAGCCAAGCATCGTAAAAAAGCTCCACGAACTTCTTTTGTTGAAGTACCAAGTGTACTTGCGATCGTCCCGGAGCCACTTTCTACAAAAAAACAATAATATTTACTTTTAATACAGTCACATTTCATGCACTTTCGTGTAGATCATAATTTGTCATAAGCAAATTATATTTCATCGTCCTTCACGTTTTATCTTACCTGGTGAATCTGGCTCTGCTGACTTCCGCTGTTGCTTGATCCTGACGCTGATCGGCTTCGATCTGCCGCCTCCTTTCGCCATTTTATTTCACCAGTATTGTTCGTCCCTTTTCCGTCACTTATGTATTTTCTGTCACTTCTCACTAGATCATGAAAAACAAAAGCAAACAATTTAACAACTTATTCCATCATATCAAACTCTAATAGCCATTTTGCACGTATGGATTTCAAAATATACACCTAGCTTCTTCTTTTTTTTCTTTTTTTAAATACAAATGGACTTTTTCAGATAGTGTACCTAGTGCATGTCTAATTTTTTAGTATGCATGCTATATATTGGAATTGGGAGAATACAAATGATTGGCAGATGTCACAAAAAAATGATGGAAGGCGGAAACCAAAGAACATATTTTATACTAACCCTTCTCTATCTCTATTCAATACTGACTAGTTAAATTGGAAATGCTGAATCTGTCAATTGCAAAAAGTTGACGTGGACTTGGCTTGCTATCTTGCTAATGATACTTACCGCCACCGACAATAGACAGGTCTAATATAAGAAACGGTGTACTGCACTGGTATTGGTACTGTATGGTACAATAACCTGGAGAAAATAACAGTTGTGACTTTGTGACGGCGTAATACCAAACCGATAATACAAATTATTTAACTTGTCACTCTCTCTCTCTACTTGCCACAAAACAACCTGAACCTATCAATTTCAATAAAAAACAGACAAGTATTTATTCTATTTTATGGTCTAGAAACATGCATGGAAGCCTACTACTGCTGGATTACCTGGATGTACAAGTTGGACTGGAAGTTGAGGATAAAATATGCTAAGAAAAAGACGGTAAAACACCGCAGGGAATGCCGAATAGCGACAAGCTACTTCATGACTTCAGCAGCAGCAGAAGAAGTATGGAGCCCATGCAGTGCATGTCCTTGCCCTAAGTTCCAATCCAAGTTTTTCCAATTATACCTCCACAAACAATGTTCTTATCCGTACTTACATGCAAATTATTACACGTCATATGTCAACATGTAGTACATGTACTTTCCAATACCAAATTCTACTTCAATCAAAACTTTCCAAGAAGCACACCATAAAAAATATAATATGGTTTCTATTGTAAATACTAAAAGAGTGGCACATCCTTAAATCTTATACAAACTACACAACTTGTCTTTAAATGGATCAAAAAAATGTAATTAAATGAGTACTATAATAGTCAATAGTAATGTCTACTTACCGAGAAATCTTCAATTAAAAAACATGCTCCAGCTTGTTCCTCTGAAAATAAGACTTGTACGTACACGGATTTATATAACATCTACTGAAAATGCTGTCGTTTTCTTTCTTATTCAGACAAGAATAGGTGGATATTATGGTACGTAGTAAAGTATATTGCATGATTAATAACATACAAGACTACCTCCAGCAAGGCAGATGTAACAAACAACTCTTCTCGGGAGCACAACAGCCGAACCGTCGACACGAGCAGTGCAGTGCAGTGAAAAAAGAACAGGACAGGAGCAAAGAAAGCCGGATTGATTTTTTTCAACGGACACCGCCGCGTCTGTCAAAATCTCCAGAGCAAGTTACCCTTGCTTTCTGTATGCATGTATTAACACAAATACGCTGATCATGTTGCTTGCTTTTCTCTCCTATTCACTCTTTATATATGATGCGATGTACAAACAAATACCAAGAAGAAGTATATGTACAAGGAGGCTTTGTTTTATGAGGGGAGAGCAAGACAGGAAAAGGAGTTTTTCCTTGTGCATGCATTCCACTGCCATGTAAAACTGATGTACTTTTATTATTTTTCGCTGTGATGTGTTTTAATATACTTGCCTTGCTCCAGATTTCCTGAATGACAGACAAATCCGACCCAAGTACACTTTATTGAGCTTGTGATAAAATTTAATGAAAGATTTCGAGATGAGGTGAGCGTATATACGAATATTAATGATCTTCGATCTGATGGTATAGCTTTTACATTTTACAATCAAAGTCGAAAAGCGAGTTGTTTTCCAGTTTCATGATGGGAAAACTAGTTTTTTCATTGGAATCGTGAAGGGGAAAAAGTTGAGAAAGCAGTAATATGGCATGAAATTAAATGTTGAATGTTTGTTTTGAAATGAAAAAATATAATTGCAAAAATCCGCTTGTTTAAATAGTGGATTTAATTATGTTAAAAAAATGTATGGCATATGACAGTGCAAAAATAAACCCATCAGCACAACTTTGATGAAAAACTGATTCTCGTTCCTTTCATCTTGCAACGCTTTTGGGATTGGGGTAATATGGAGTTCCAAAATGTTAAGGTTATAGCCCCTCCCCTTTTCCCGTTGAGTATCATTTATTCAGTTCTATATTCTTATCTTGGAATCACTACTGCGTTCTTCTCAGATTATATTCGTATGCACACGTAAGTGACCCACAGAAAATGTTGGACTCTAAACGTTTCCGAGGTTACTTCAATGACAGGTATACGGAAAATGGACATTATATTTTCTCAATTTTAGCTGAGGTGCATTTGTCTTCCACGCCCATTCATGACTTTCGCCTATTTTAATCCGAACTGATTAAATATTACATATCTCATACCTATTTTTGTAATTTTCACCCCACTTTTCACACATCTGCAACTCACCTTAACGTAAATTTTAAGGCCATTTTCCCGTCCGTTTAGAGCACTAAAGTTTTTTTTTAAAGTACCTAATTTATCTTACCCCCAGTTCAAAATGCGTGAAATCGTTCATATCCAGGTCGGACAGTGTGGAAACCAAGTGGCTACAAAGGTAAAATATAAACTGATGATAGATGGGAATGAATGAATGAATGTCGTGCCATGATCATGAAGACACCATAACCGTTTTCCCGGACGAAAATGATATGATATATATTCGTGTAATTTTCATGTTTCTTGCGTAAAAATGTCATTGATATGCCTCTATCTCATTACTACTAATCTATAGCATACTTGAGAACTTTTAAAAATTATTTTTTGGTGTAGATCTGACTGTGGCAGCTGTTTTCCGTGGTAAAATCTCCATGAAGGAAGTTGACGAACAAATGCTTACCATCCAGAACAAAAACTCTTCTGCCTTTGTTGAATGGATCCCTCACAACATCAAAACGGCCGTTTGTGATATTCCGCCCAAAGGACTTGCCATGTCGGCTACCTTCATTGGAAACAGCACGAGCATGCAAGAAATTTTCAAGAGAGTAACGGAACAATTTTCGGCCATGTTCCGACGAAAAGCTTTCCTTCACTGGTACACTGGAGAGGGTATGGATGAAATGGAGTTTACTGAAGCGGAAACGGACTTGAACGATCTCGTGTCAGAGTACCAGCAGTATCAAGATGCCTCTGCAGACCCTGAACAAGATACACCAGAGCAGGAAGAGGAAGGTCAAGATGTCGTTGCAGTATAAGATAAAAGTGGATAATCATACTTTACCAAAAAAAATTGCATGTCTTATAACATTGGTTAATAAACCGTCAAAATTCGAAAGTATCACATATGAATCCACACACGAATAAAATGAAAATTTTCAATCAAAACCATTAATTCTGAAATTGTAAACACTAAAGTGATTTGGCATTTTATTGCTACATTTTGTTTTCTAATAATTTTGAACTGGCATAAAACAATCAGATGTAGGATATGGACAAGGGGGAGGAGGAGGTGGTGCATAACATTGGTCATATGATGGGTATAGTGGAGGTGAATAATAAGGCATCATTGGTGGTGGCATTCCCATCATAGGCATTGGCATAAATGGCACCGGCATGGGATACATGGGTGGAGCGAACATTGGATATTGAAGCGGTGGAGGCATTCCGGATGTAGGAGCGTCATTTAGGGGTACGTTATAAGGATTCAATACATCAATTTGCGATTTATAAACATTATTTTTAGCAAAATTTTCGTCCATGTTGTGTCTTCTTTTACTAGCGTTTCCACCAACAGGATGTCTTTTATCTTGTTCTGTCAGGTCACACAAAACTTTAGACACTTTAGTCCAGCCATCACCACCAAAAATTTCGTCATACACGCCAGTTGGAGAATACGGATTGTTCCCTCTACTGATGGGGCAACCGCAATCATTTTCACATTTTCTACAAGACTGACATAAATCGCCCGTAAAAAGGCCACAGTCGTTGCAGCGCCCTCCGTGTTTTTTACATCTTGCCATTGCAGAAAACGGCCTAGTTGGTGCATTTGGTCCTTCCGGCCAATCGTAAATGTAGTTGTCCGGATGAAATTTACTTTTTGAGGGAAATTCTCGTTTCCAAATTGCTGGTCCGCCACCGCCAACCATTCTCCTTGTAGAAAAACTAGAATTAGTATCCATTGATGATGAACTATCACGCTTGCGTGTATTCACATAATTCCGAAGACCTCGAACAATCAACTTTTTCTTGGCTGGAGACTTTTTGGAATCATCAGATTCTGAACTGGGTGTGACATCATCCCCATGTAAAGATGCCTCCGCAAATCGCCCACGTAAACTTTTAGTTTGATCCAAATCTGTCCTCTCAGGTGCTGATGTCCATTCACTGGCCAAGGAATTAGACTTGTGAAGCGTTGAATCTTTAGTGATAACATAGGATCTCTGCCGTTTAGCTCCATCCGAAACGTTCTTATCTTTGGGTGTACTTGTTGTTAGTATTGACCTCGGCTTTAAAATTCGCTCAGTTTTAATAAGGGGAGGATTTGTACGTGAAAGTTTTTGTTGTTGTAATCTTTGAAGATTTTCTCTAATTTCGGCCATTCCTAAAGGTGCGTTATCATTAATGGAGTCTAACTTGCCAGCGGAAACTCCTGCATGCCAAGAAGCATTTTGGGCGATCTTATCCGTGGAATCTTGGTTTTCCTTCTTGTCAGCAGAACGGGAGCGAGGTATATTTCCTGTACTTAAGCTGGATGGTGGTAAAGTTTTTGTGGCGGGAGGAGCTAAACTTTTCATACTCTTGGAGGGTTTAGCCACAGTTTCCAGAGTCTTGGTGGGAGTAGCCATGCTTGGTTTGAGTTTAGCTGTCATATTACCTTTACTGGGCATTGTTTTAGAAACAAAGCCTGCACTTTTTGTGACTTTAGTCCCACTTGCAGTAGTAGTTTGTGATTTAATTGCTGTATCAGAACGGACTTTACGCTTTGCTTTAGCATCTTCAGCGGCTTTATTCTTTCCTGCTTTTTTTTGCTTTGCTACCAATTCCAAATACTTTTTGTCATTAAAGTAGTTATCAATGTATATCAAGTCCAAGCTATTAGCGCTGATGCGGGCCGAATCATTTATAAGATGTAAACTTTTCCCGGGTCTCTTAGATCCGTCGTCTGACCTTCCTTTTTTACTCTGTTCAGTTCAGTATTGGCAAGAATAATTTGGCATTTTGCATTAGCACAGAGATACATTTTGTTATTGTTAACTTTGTTCAAAAAAAAAGTACGCGAGCATAAATGAAATTTACTTACTGCTTGACTCCCCATGATTTTAAATTTTGCACTGAAAATTTAAGAACGTTATTCTATTTTGTTCGATTAGTCTGGTGATTTACAAATGATTGATTTTGTT